>JAHBCN010024092.1:0-12074 GCA_019359885.1 Listronotus oregonensis | reverse complement strand
CTTGTCTGGCACATGTTTGTAATATATTTGTGACGAGCTTGGAAATTAAAAAGTCAAAGTCTTTCTTTTTTTTTGAATTTTGTGGTTTTTTTTGAAGATTGCAAACAGATAACCATTTTAAAAAAAACAATTGCAAAAACTTATCTACTGTCGCAAGAATATAGGAAGGAAAATTTTGGAAACTAAACCTGACACGTCATTGATTGAACCTAAAAAGGCAGAAATAGACAGGGTGGATGTTCTCTTATTCCAAGCCCAAATTTTTTCGGAAGAGTGCTTTGTAACCAAGAATTTAATTTAACATCACAATTTGTTATGTCTTGAACTAAACTTTGTAATCATTATCAAAATTACAAAGTAATTCTGATTTTCCCCAACAAGGTGAACATCTTAACAAATAAGACATTAGAGAAGGCAAAGGAATATTTTAGTAAATAATAGGAAATATGTGAGTCTATAAATTTTAATTTGGTGCTAAAATTTTTAAAAAAATTTTTTTTTTTTTATTAATTGAGTATTCAATTTCATTTGACAAAAAGCACTTCATAATAAATTAAAATTTAAAATGGGAATTACTGACAGATTAGGAAAACCCTTTTAAAAAAATTTTAAGTATATTGGAATGATCTTTAGATAAAATTAATTCACACTTATAAAATTTTAAAATTTTAAAACCCCAAAATTTTTTACTTCCTGTGATTATTTTATGAAAATTATCTAAAACCGATTTTGGGTTTCCAGCAATTTACCGTCATCTAGATACCAAAGATTTTTTCTGTATTTAATGATAAAGTAAGTGGATAAATTGTAAACAAAAAGAGCTGGTCCAAGAGGATCTCCTTATTGGACACCTCTTTGAGAAAAAATATGTTGATCACCGTAAAAATAAACTCGGATTATCATAACATTGGGCTATAAATGGAAAAAAATTTGGAAAATATTCGCTTACTCGTGATAAAATTGTTTTTCATTCCATATTAAAACGTTTTGAAATCTATTTTTAAAATAACTTTATCTTATTCTGGGAAAAGATAAAAAAGACGTATTGCATATTCTAATAGTTTTTTCAATTTACTTTTAAAGTTCATTTTTTTCTTGTAGATAGCACTGATGATGGTTATACCGAAAGGTTGTTGGATTTTTAAATAAAATTTGCCGGAAAAAAAAAAATCTCTTTATTCCCAAAAAAATAAATTTTATTTAATTTTAAAAGTACCTGGCACTATATACCGAATAAATATACCCAGTTTTTTCTCTTGCATCATTAACATCTTTTGTTACATATGATAAGATCAACTGTACATAGTACAGTTGCCCTTTACAACAATCGTATTTGTTTTAATTTGTGCCAAACGTGAGAAATAAATGTGGTAACTTTTATTATTAATCTTAAGCCTAAGCGGCTGTATACTATGGAGACAAAAAAGGGACGAAAAATGTAATAAGCCTAAATAAAAAACTTAAAAATAAAAGTAAAAATTAAAATAGAAACTGTAGCTTTATATACTTGCATTATTTGAAAACATGCATTAAAAAAAAGATAATTAACCTAGATAAGGATATAGCATTTCCAATTTAATTAATTTATCATGAACCTTATATTCCACAATCTTCTTTGTAAGAGTAAAACCAAAAAGCCATTAATTAATTTTATCAGATACCTATAAAATTTTATTGAAATGTTCTCCACCGCGTTTCATATCACCCTAATTTGTGGCGATTAAGAAAGGGTCCAATTTAGCCGTTACGACCAACCTTACTGAATAGAGTTGGAAAATCTTTCGGCAGATATACGAGGTCATTTGGGCTCTTGTGACCGGCACCGCGACCATTTTGCGAATACACAGTTTGCTGAAATCAATTCTAAAACTCGGATCCGACCGTTTGAATTGCTTTCCTTACTTTTATGTCCTGTTCAATACGTCTTATTTTCGTTGAAGATCTGAAATTGCAGGCCCCATTGGCTTGTAAATTCTGCCGGAAGAGATCGATTGTTTTTAATTAAACGTCCGAAAACGGAAACGACTTTAGGTAACAGATCATTGTTATATAAAATGAATGCTACGTAAACTTAATTAATCAAATTTGTTAATTCGTGGGTAATTTGATTAGAAATGTACAGGGTGTCCAATTTTCGTCGTAATTATGGGGTTTTTCCGTTCCCAGGGGACATACAAGGTTACCGTTTACGCAAATCTGGGCTACTTTTTCGAGAAACGAAAGATGCTATAATCAGAATTTTTATAGCCCTCTTTGTTTTTGAGTTACAGGGTAAAATTGAAAATTTACACTTTTAGAGAATACCTCGTATCTTAGATACCTAATTACCTATCAAAATGGTAAGAAACATTCTTGTAGAACTTTTTACGTACAATTTAGTGACGGGCTCGCCCTTCTTTAGAGCTTTTGTTTTTGAGATCCGACTGGAAATTATGATTCTTTAAATGGGACACCCTCTATTTTATTATGTCATTAGATTGCCCTATTTTTTGCCATTATAATGATATATAATAATTGCCACATTTATATTTTGAGATTTCAAAAACCCCACAAATATAAAAAAATTTGATGTGTTATTTTTTTACTTGGCCGTGATTTCTATAACAAAATTCTCAAAAACATTTTATTTATTCAATATAATATGATAGTCTAATGCCAGTAAGCCATGAAAACAAAAAAAAATGAAATTGTAAGATTTATACTTGTCAACATCGCTATCAGACTGAGGGTATTCGACCAGTTTTAACTTTAAAGAATGAATATTATAATATGCTGATTTGTTACGTAGAGTGGCACGAAAATATAAACGCAACAGACGAACTTTATAGAAACAGGTATTTTGTTTAAAATTAATTATAACCACAATGGCAATTGTAATTTACTTTGATTATTTTATACTACGTATTCTAATAGAAGGTACTTAAATAAATTGATATTTTATGGACCAAAATAAAATCTTAAAAATTTTGGTTCTTTTAAAAAGCCGAGATTAAAAATCTACCATAAAGAGAATCGTGATATGGATAAAACTAACGTCTTAGGGCTTGTAACTTTAGCGCCTACATCTTCTTGTAGAACAATTGAGACGAAAGTGGTTGTAGTGAAGTCCCGCGCTTAAACAATATTAAGAAAATATAAATATAAGTCTTATAAGACAAGAATTGTCCAGCATTTACATGCTGGAGATGCTTAAGGGCGTTTGAATTTTTGTCACTGGTACCTAGGGAGGATAAATCAGGATTTAAATTATGCAAGGACTGTTATTTGATCAAATGAGAGTTTTATACGTAGCGTCGGGATATTCCATCGACAAAATACTAGATACTGGTCACGTAAAAATCAACATCTTATATTTCCTCGTAAGCGACAGGGAAGATTTGGGTTTAGTGTCTCGTGTTTTATATTAGAAGCTAAAATAAAATATCAAATTTTCGATGGTGGCTTCACTGCACAATTATATCTTCGGATATTAGAAAATACTTTTCCCGAACTATTAGATGTTCCTTTAGCCCTTCGCCAATACATGTTTTTCTAGCAAGATAATTCTCTAGGACATAACTCCCAAATTGTTAAACAGTATTTAAAAGAACATTTTGTTGAACGAAAAAATTTTAAGCACGGATTTTGTAAGAGGGCCCGCTAGGTCTCTTGACCTCTCTGTGTTAGACTCTTTTTTTTTGGGCTATTTACAAAATTTAATTTATAGAACTCGATACGATAGAGTTGAGGATCTTTGCAATGCCACTTAAGAGGCTTTTAGACATATAAAAACGCATCCCGCACCAATATTAAATTCATTGCGAAAATTTTCCAAAAAATGTGAAAAAAAACTGGGAAGAGAAAAAAAGCAATCATTTCGAGCATATCTTTTAATTTTTTTTTTATGTAAAAATAGGGGGGTTGTTTGTTTGTTTGTTGTATTCAATTAAAATTTTTTAAAATAGAACGTTTAAAAAAAATTTTGGGAATGCTAATGTGCAGACGGGGCCCAAAAAAAAAAAAAACCCTTAACAAATTTTCATACTTGAGAGGTTTTTGATATTTTAAAAAATACAAAAGTGGCAAATAATATATATTAATATAAGGCAAAAAATAAGGCAATCTTATGACATAATAAAATACCGGGTGTCACATTTAAAAAAAACATAATTTCTAGTCGTATCCTAAAAACAGAAGACGAAAAAAGGCGACCCTCCGCTAAATTATACGTAAAATTTCTATAAAAGTGTTTTTCACCATTTTGATGGGTAATCAGGGAGCTGAGGTACGGGGATTTTCTAAAAATGTGAATTTTCAATTTCAACATCCCCAAAAATAACAAAAACAAAAAAGAAAAAATTTGTTTTTGGGGCCCCTTTTGTTTCTCAAAAAAATAACCCGGGTTTGCGTAAACGGCAACCTTGTATCTTCCCTAGCAACGGGACAATTTCGATTGACAATTTCCATATATAAAAAAAAAAACGTCTTTACGAGTACTTTTAAACCACATTTTTAATAAAATTTCTTATTAAAAATTTTTGGAGTCTATTTGTTTATAGAAAAGCATATTTTTTGTCTATGTCTAAGTTTCATATTCAGGACTCTACTCAATTTGCAAAATTTTTCCCAAATTGGATTGCAAAATTATTACGCGAAAACTATAAATCCGAACTAAACGAAATTTAACGTAATGTTTAACTGGTATAGTATTTTTTTGGCCGATAGAAACTTTCCAGAAAAATCAAAAAATTATAAAAAAAATTCCCCAAAAAAACTATGCTTTTTCTGCCTTCATTATTAGTTTATTGCTTTTTTGCAACAACCGTAATGCACTTTCCTATTCTTAACCAATTTCCTCTGGTAGGAGGTTTCATAAAAAAACTTTTTTCTTTTTATAATTTTATTCCACGACCAAAACTTACAAGGTTATAAGCGATTAAAGTAGAAAAAAAAACATTTTTTTTACACTTTAGATATTTACCAAATGTTTTTTTCCCTTTTTTTTACGGAGCATATCTCGATTTTCAAAATACATCTTTTAAAAAAGGGGGTTTTTTAAAAAATACCGCCACTTCGTACATTTAACCAAAAACGGATAATGATTGGTCTAATTTTATTTACCCTTTAGGTAATACTCTTTCTCTGGGTAAGCCCTTCTAATTCCATACAGTGGGAGAAACTTGTCTGAGGAAAGCATAGTGACAAATTATACTCAAATAAAAGTATGCCCTAGATCATATTTTTACAGCAAACTTGTTAAGACCCAAAGTGTATTTTCAAACTAACATGGGACTAGAAAGTTTTCTTACCCCTTTTTTGGAACTTTGGTAGTCGTATGTTTACTTAATGATTTTTTTTTGGGGGAATTTTTCCTAAAAAAAAAAAAAATATTAGAATATTGATTTCAAAAAAAAAAATTTTTTAAAAAAAAAATTTTCTTGGGGCTACGGTGTTAGTTTTAAAACCCCAAAGGTTTTTTTTTTTTTTGGGTTTGGGTGTAATATTTTTTTTTTTTTTTGTTTTTAAAAAAAAGGTATTGTCATTGCAGAAAACTTGCATCTTAAAGTGTTTACCTATCTTAACGATTAAAGGTTTTCTAGATTGCCGGGTCTGTGTGTTCGTCTGTCTCTTGGCCCCCTATTTAAGATTAAAAACATTTTTTAGAGAACCCCGCACAGTACTTATAAAAATAAAGTTTTTAACATACTAAGCAAAAGTTTCAATGGGCACAAACACCCAAACCTCACCCCAGACCTTCCACAGCTCGCCCAAGCCGCCAAGGTACGAGTGACTATTGATTGGACCAACCACATACATTAATTTTTTTAAAAAAATTTTTTTCTTTTACTCTCAACCACTTATATTTTTAAAAACCCTTTTTTATGCCCAACAGACATTTTAAGGGTTTTAAGCCTACAATTTCTTTTAAATTTTTAAAAAAGGTTTATTTTTATTTTTAAAATTTTTAAATTTTTTTTCGTCTCCTACCCTTTTTTTAACCCCTTCTGTTTTTTTTTTTCCCCCCTTCTCCTCTCCCAGATTCCTCAAGTTTCCCCAAAAACCCCCAAAAACCGACACTTTTGCGGGTAACTGTTTCCTTTAAATTTTTCCCCAGAGCTTTTTGTTTTCATTGCCCCCCTTTTTTTCCCAACCCATCCCCTTTTTTTTAATTTACCCCCCCCTTTTTATCACCCATACCCGACCCCAGACTGTTTGTTGACGGCTTCGGTGAGAGGGGATATGGAAATGGGTTGGAAAATAGGGGTAGCCAGTGAAAGCAAACGAGTGAGAATTATTAGGAACAGTTACGCATCGATACCAGTGAAAGTGTCACTTTGGTGCTTTGGCTAAGCTTAACGGGTCTGGGGCTAAAGTAATGACAAATAGGAGAAAGGGGGTACGGGGCAGAATATACTATTTAAAAATGTAAAGAAAGACAGCTTTAAAGAAGTTTACAATAATTGCAGAATTAATATTATCCTATGTTTCGTTACGATCAATAGTTAATGTCAGTATTTATGTTTTTAACAGTGCACAACATTTTTTTGTCAGTATTTAAATTAACAATAGTTTTATTACATTATTCGATTTTTTAATTTAACTGTTTAATAAAATGTAATTTAATAAAACGGGTTTAAAAAAAAAACTGACATAACACACTTAATTGTGTTATGTTTTTTTTTTGGGGAAAATTATACCAATTTGCATCAAATACAAAATTATTTTTACTAGCATTATTAAGTTTTGAGATTACTTTTAAAATTTTTAAATTTTTTAATAAAAAAAAAAATTTTTGGGGGGTTTTTTAGATAAATTCGAATAATCCATGTAGTAGAAAACTGCAAAAAGTTGGAGAAAAAATAAAAATTGTACTAAAAACCCCCGAAAATTGGTTTTTTGGGGGTTAAAATTTTAAAAAAATATGCTTTTTTTTTCCCCAAATTTTTTTTACAATTTTAAAAGATAATGCTTCATTTTGAAATTTTTTTTAAGAAAAATGTCAAATTTTACTTTTTAAAAAAAAGTCGCATGATTACCCTTATATACATTATTTGGCATAATTTCAAAAAAAAAAAACTTATGAGAAAATGAAAATTTATGGGTGGCTCTATATAACAATGATGGAACGTTCTAAAATAATAGGATTTTAATAGCGGGGGTTTTTGGTATAAAATAAATTTTTTTTATTAATTTTAAAAAAAAACCCCGCAACGAAATTTTTTTTTTTTTTTAAAAAAAAAAAAACAATAAATTGTTTTTTTTTGGGGGAAAAACGATATTTTACAGTTTGACCAGAAAAAAAAGTTTTCTTAAATAAAACACCATACCGAAAAAAAAACCACAAGTTTGAAAAAAAAAATTTTTTATTAAACACTTTTACATACTTTTAATTTATGTCATTTTTTTTTTTTTGAGCATAAAGCACTGCTCCATTTTAAAAATTTTTTCCAAAATTTAAAAAAACGAGTATTAAACAGTTTTGCAGAAATGACACGATGCCAGAACCGGCAAACCATCCACGGTGAAACGGGGAAACCCGAGTATTATTACCACTTACAGTCGGCCAGCGGTCTTATGTCAGTGCATGTTTCTCGAAAGAAAACCCCCCAAACCGCAAGGGTTTTTGCTTTTATTTGAAAAAAAAATATTTTCTTATACAGAATAATATCGAAAAAATTTGGGGGGACACCCAGTTCAAAAGGAAGAAGATTTAGTTTTAATTTAGCCCCAAAAAAAATCCAAAAACATTCACTACAAAAATTTCAGACGTCTTTCACAGGAATGGGTACACGTAATAAAAAAAATTAAAAGGGCCCTTTTTTTCTTATAAGTTTTAAGGGGTGCAAAGGTTGGAGGCAGGTGATTATGCTTACCGTTTAATTTTTTTTAAAGGGGTTTTTGAAAGCACACCGAATGTAGCGGGGTTTTGATGAAGCGCAGTTCAGAAGAAATGAAATAAATAATTCCCAAAATTTTCCCCGGGGTGGTCTAAAAAAAAACCACAGGGGTATCAGACGGTCCCATTCACAACATAAATTTTTAATAAAAACGTTAAATGGAGACCACTATCACCTTTTTTGGGGCGAAAATGCTAATTTCAAAACATGTCCTTTCAGCACGATGGAGCCCCTACACTTTTTGGGGGGGGCTGTTTCTGGTTTTTTAAATAAGACCTATCCTAACAGATTAACAGGCCAATGAAAACCTTATTCCTGGCCAGCGAGATCCCCCGATTTCAATCCAATAGATTTTTTCTTTTGAGGTCACATGAAAAATTTGGTATACGATTAAGAAATTAATACACGTAACCTGCTGTTTAAATGCATTATAACTTTATTCTAAAAAGTAAAAACAATTCAACTTTGACGCTGTTTCAAATCTTAATAATAGGGAAAAAAACTGTAAAGAAGTCAATGGCAGTCATTTTGAAAATCTTCTATAATTCATTATTTTATTGGTATGAGTTTTTGCTTAATGCTTTATACTATGTATTATTATCGTTTTTTTATTTTAATAAATTACTGTTAAATTATGTTTAATTAATATTGTTAATCTTTTTTCATTTAATTCTTATTCTACCAATTTTATTTCATTAGATTTTGTTTATTTTCCATTGATTTTGAAGAACACCTATTTTTTATTACTTTTAGGAATTAAAAAAAAAAAAAATATCGTAAGAATCACCTTTTTTTTACTCTTTTTTTTTGTAAAAAAAAAAACCAATTGATCTAAGTTGAATTTTAAATAAATTGAAATCTTTTTTTTTTTTAAGTACGGACCTGTACTCTAAAATTTTTTCATATGGCGTTTTATACCCACATATTATACAAACTAGTTGTACTCATTATGAATATTTTTTTTTTAAGTGCTTACATAAACAATAAAAAAAAAAATTTAGACAAAACTTATAAAACACCTTGTATATCGGTAAAGGTTAAATATAGGACTACAAAAAGCGGGGGGTTTTTAAAACCCCCCCAAAGTGATTCTATCTTATGGTATTATATGTACAGGGTGAGTCAACGATAGAGTAAAGTTCATTATTTCTTTGGGTTTCCCAAAAAATTGGCCATTTTTAAATTTTAAATTCACAGAAAAAGTAAATAATAAAAAAAAACCTTTTAAAATACAAATTAACCCATTTTTAATTATTATTATGGCGCAATAAATGTTCAAAAAAATGCCCTTCTACTTGGATACACATGTTTAGTTTTTTTTGTATATTTTCTTGGACGTTCCTTAGCAAAAAAAAGGTGTTATTCCCCTTTGGGGACGCGTCCCGAATCCTATTTTCCATATCTTCTGGTGTTGGGGGGGGTTCACATAAACACGATCTTTAACATATCCCCACAAAAAGAAATCTAGTGGTGTTAAGTCACATGATCGAGGGGGCCATCCAATGAATCCACCTCTACCGATCCATTTCTGTGGGTAATGATTATTTAAACATTCTCGAATTTTCGATGGAAAAAGGGGGGGGGGCCCCCTCTTGCGGGAAAAACCCCATTTGTTGGATCTCAATGTTATCAATTTTTGAAGAAGTTGAGGTAAATCATTCTGAAAAAAATTTAAATATCTAGGCCCGTTAACTGTTTCGCGAAAAAAATATGGTCCAATAACATTAAAGTGTTTTATTCCACACCACACATTAAGTAACCAAGGGTTTTTGGGGTTTTTCACCCCCCCGTACCCAGACTGGATTAACTGTTATAGTGCATGTTATGAGATTAACTGCACCATTACTGCGAAAAGTTTTTATCGGAAAACATTATTTTAGAAAAAAAATTTTGGGGTGGGCCCCCTATTGCTTCATTTATAACGGTGCAGAAGTTTACTTTTTTTTTCAAAATCGGGTTTTTAGAAGTTCTTGGTGTAGTTCCATGTAAAAGGGATGATATTTGTGTTTTCTAGTGGTGCGGTTAGGGGGAGATTGGGATGTATCACAAAATTTTTGCTACTTGACGGCTACTGACCTGGGGATTATCTTGAACTTGAAGAAAAAAATTTTCCCAAATTTTTTTTCCTCATTGGTAGCATTCCGGTTTACCACTTTCCTTTTTTTTTTCAATTTTTTCCACTAGATTAAACCGTTTCGTTAAAATTTTAAGAGATTGCCTAGTCGGTACACGTCTATTAGGGTATTTTGCCTGTCTTACTGCCAACAAAGTATTTCTTTGCGCCTCACCCAGTATATAAATCATATCAATTAATTCAGCTTTAGGAAAAAAAAATACTAATTTTTTTTTTTTTTTTTTTTTTTTTTCTGACACCACAATAAATTTTATGAATTTATTTACCAGATGTCAGGTTAAAAAAATTTTTTAATGTCATTTTGTCATGGCCAAGTAATGTTATAGTAATAGTCTTAGACAGAAAGAAGGGAAAAAATTGGGTTTTTGTAAGATCTTCCAGAAAAAAAATAATATATAAGAAAATTTTAAAAAAAAAAAGATTTTTCAATTTAAAATAAATATAAATATATTCGTTTATTTTTTTTCACCCCAGCATCTAATTAAAATTCCGTTGCATATATCTTTTACGTCATCTTCGAATAACGCCAATTTTTAAATAATGATCTACCTTCAAAAAAAAAAGGCGCTATCGTAATTTTTTTTAAAAAATGAAAATTATTTTCTTTTTAGAAAAAAAATTTTTAAAATTGGAAAAACTATTAGGTTTGGGGATGCATTATTATTAATAAAAAAGTTGAAGAATTTTAAAAGGAATTCAAAAAAAAAAATTTTAAAATAGGGTGTTCCATTTAAAAAAAAAAATGTTTTATTCGTCACGCTTTTTTGAGCCACCCTGTATAAAAATTTAAAAAAATTTTAAATTTGATCCTAAGAACCCCTTTTTTTCTTTTTTTTTTACTATTTTTCATAAATTTTGAAACCAATGAAATAATGAACTTTACTCTATCGTTGACTCACCCGACATTTAGATTCGCGTCACTCTGTATAATTTTTCATAACTTTTTTTAGTAACATATTATAACATTCAAGCAAAATTTTTTTCACAGAAATGACCTTAAATCTAAGCTATAATTCTAGTAGAATAATTTTCCCCGCTCGTTTTTGGGCAATATCAGATGCTCGTAAGTTAGGGCCCCCTTTTTCCGCTTTCTGATATCGACTCTTTCCCGCTCCCCTTGTTTCCCCCGCCCTTGGGAATATTAACTCGTTGGGGGTCAACACGAAAATCAATTTATAAGTCGCCGAGGGGGATACGATCTCAAAGTTGAAATTAACAGGGTTAGTTTCCGGGGGTGAAAAACGTTTTATTTTTTTTTATTTAAGTGGGATTATGGAGATTTTTTGTATCTGTCAGGTCAGGGGGAAAAAATTTTAATTTCCTTTTTTAAAGAAAGCCCCGCGGGGCGAATATTTATGAGCTTTTAAATACGGGGTTATTTTGGGGCTTAATAAAATTTAATATAATTAAATTTAGCTGTTTTAAAGGCAGAGTTAAAATTTGACTGAGAAATTTTATATAACTAGGGTATGTTAAAAGACGGGTATGTTGAAAAATTACGTACAGGTCGATATCTGGTAATGTTTACATTTTTGTTTTTTTTATTGTGTTGGAGTTAAAAGATACTTTAAATTTTACGTACTGTAATATTAAATTTTGGGGAATTTTTTTTCCCCCTTTTTTAAAAAAAACTTATGCCACCTTCTACTAAATATAAATACCTGTTGAAAAACCCAATAAAGAAACAGGTGTTTTTGTCAGTGGGCTAAATATATTTTTAAAAAAAGCCAAACTTAATTTTGAATCAAAAAGTATTAATTTTTTTTTATATTAAGAGAGGTTGGCCAGAAAGGGATGTGGCGAAAGAGCTTTTAAAAACTTAAAAAGTACTATTCATTGTGTTTAAAAAAAAACAGAAAATACACTTTGAGAAAAGAGCTGGGGAATATCGCCCCCTTTATTGAATTAAGAACAAAAAAAAAATTTATTTTTAAAAATTTTTAGAAACAACCCTTTAAATATATAGATCTTCAATTTTTTTGGGGGAAAAAAATTTTATTCACCAACGAAAAATGTTTTAGTCGTGCTATATGGGATACTTTTTAAAGGGAAAGGCCTAAGGA
>JAHBCN010024091.1:0-12117 GCA_019359885.1 Listronotus oregonensis | reverse complement strand
TTCTTTTTTTACATTTTTTCTTACCCAATATGTCATAAACTATAACTCCATAAATTTGCTACATGTGGTAGATCTGATGTGGGACCTCCAAAAATTGCCCTTTTCTCAGGCAACTTGTTCTTTGAGCCGATCTTTGTTGACTCTTAAATTTGCCATCTGTGGTAGATTTTTTTCCGAAAAAAAGCCAACGTCCTGTTCGACGGCATCGAAATCGGAGTCATCTACTCGGTGGCAAATCGGTCTTGAAACTCGATACGGTTTCAGAGCGTGGTAAATCACCAAGTTGTTGAAAAAAGTTTGGGGCTATTAAGGATTTGACTTGCCGTCGATTCTACGTCTACTTCGCCCAGTCTATGGGGGTTTTAATTTGCCATGTGTAGTAGATACGGAAATTTTTCACACAGCGAGCCATCGGTCTATACCGATTTTTTAAGTTTTTTCTGATTCTATGAGGCTAGCCGATTATAAATATAAATAAAAATAGCTTTTAACAGGACGCCATGGCCAAATTTTATTAAATTTGGTACACATTGCCTAAAAGAAGGACTTGATTTTGACAGACTTCCGTTAACAAATTTTTAAGGGGATCCAAATTCAAAGAAAATCATGTTAGGCAATTAAATTTGACTGAAAAATGGCGGAAATAAAAGTTTTCTGGCAGTGGCTGTGCAAGTCATGGGAGTACTTTGGCGGACTATTTTATTGGGTCGAATTTACCAAATTCGGATACCATTTGGTTAGGAAAAGACCAATTTTAACCAAATTTGTATTTGGACACAATATTTTGGGAGTGACGATGACGGTTTAAATAAGATATATGTATATCAACGAAATTTTTAGAATATCAATGTAGCAAAAACTCATTAAGATAAAAAAAGACCAGATTTTACTAAACTGGATTTTGAAAGCAAAAAAAAAAAGAAATAACACAAATTAGACCAACATTTGTATAAAAATTGAGTCTAGGAAGGTTTATTATAAATTTTTGTGTATTGATTTATGTCAGTTATGGTCGACTAAAAATAAGTTTTCAACCGTGTTTATCTTAAAATAATTTTTTTTAAGATATACATCAAATTTACCTAAATTTTTCCTAAACTTAAATATGTAGTAAAAATAGGGTTACATTTTAAAATAATAATTATAATTTAATTCGCCAGCCATATCTTCCTTCTTACCTGTCCTACGTAAAAATGAATTTAGTACATTTGTAAAAAGTAACCAATACGAAAATGAAACCAAGTAAATAATCAAGCAAATATCTGTTTTATGTTATCAATGCTCCAAGTTTTACTGTTAGTTTTTGACGGGATGAATCACAAACACAGATCTAAATTTAAAACGAGCATTCCAGGATTTCTGTTTTTACTTTTTGTTTATACAGGCGTACATTTGGGTCATTCCAATAATCAGCAATTAAAAAGCTACATTAATTTTCTTTACAAAAAAAAGTCTAGACTGTGATACGACAAGGTAGTTATTTTTTAGTTTGTTTAGGTGTGACACATGTAATCTCTGACGGTTTTATTACGTGTGCAGTTTGATTATGAAAACGAGGTTGTGTAAACCTTTTATATCTGGTAAAGCAGTAAATTTATTCAATCCAATGTATAACGTTCAGAGGTGGTTTGAATACTGTCTTTGGTGGAACTACCGGTACCGCCTTATCTAAAAAATGCCGGCACATGGCAATATATGCATGTTTCGGAACTGGAAAAAATCTATAAACCTGGAACCCACGGTGTCTAGTACTTGGGCTTCATACAGGCCTTTGTAGGCTTTCATAAAAAAAAAGATAATTGCCTATGATTTGTATATTTTTCTTAGCTGAAATATACAAAAATATAAATATACGTAAAGTCAATTTAAACTTTCTTTAATGGTCTCTATGATCAACAGTTGCTTCTGTGAAACAACTGGAGAACATTTTTTCAACTGTTTTTCTGACTCTTTGAGGCTTAACCAATTAACAAGAGAATCGGTCACCAAAGAACCGTGTACCGATTTGGGTCATGGTGTGCCCATTAATGAATCGCATACTAAGGGATAGAGTACATTCACGGAAAAATTTCATTGTTATTCGAAGTGGGCGTATGATTATAGGCAACCCAACACTGGTGACATAACTGACATTTAAATATGTGAACATTATTCTTCGGTTCTGTCAAATCTTATAAATATGTCTCCCATTTTTGTTAATATATGTTTTATTGGCTGTGTCAGATGCCGTGCATATCCTAAATACCAAATAATAGTTGCTATGTGAGCGCAACAGCCTACGGTTCGAGCCCCATTTTTGCAGGTACAATAGAAGGATTTTATTGAGTCTTTTCCTTCCATGTTTTTCAAAGTTTAAACTTCGACCACGAGAAGGTGCTCTGGACGCAGGGGAATTACATTGTCCTGTAATATTACACAGACAAATTATAGGCGATATGTTCACAAATGAAATGGGTTTCTATTATTTTATTTATTCGTGTCAGAAGCATCATCAAGGTACATATTATAGTGTATCCATTACACACAAAATACCTACTTACAAATACAGACATAAATTTTCAGATATAAAAACTATGTAAAGACTACAATACAACAAATATAAAAATAGAAAATACATAATATGATTTAAGACTAGGGCTAAATATTTCTTCCCAGAAACGGGCGACATCGATTGCATTTGGCTTTGCTGCCATGAGGTCCTCTGCAGTGCATTGGGCTGGGCACAGTGGACAGTTGTACAGGGAGTCTACAGGGTAACCCCATTTATTAAGGTTATTTCTCGACCTTTCAGTGCCCGTACGTAGTCGGTTTAGTGCCCTCCAGGTTTCCCAACTTTCATCGCAGCCTGGTGCCAGTTCTTCTTCCGGCTCCATCCAGTGTCCACTCTGGTCTTAGGTTCTCCATAATCTTCTGTCGATCTCAGGAAACTTCGCCTCGATTTTAATCTCTGATGGGCCGGTTCTACGCCGTAGAGGGGTGGCGTTCCGATTCTGCTGATTTAAGTCGTTCTTTAAATGCTGCTGCCTCTCTGCGGACAGGAGGGGCGATGATAGTTAGACGGTTGATCTTATCTAGAGGTGTAGGCTTCAGGCATCCGGTGATAATTCTGCTTGTCTCGTTAAGGGTGACGTCAACTTGCCTTGCGTGCATTGATTTATACCAAACCGGGCACGCATACTCGCCGGCAGAATAATGGGTTTCTGCTACCCTAATATAACGCAGTTGACTTTTTTGATAACAAGGTATGCCCACCAAATAGGCTCATAAGAACGATATATTCTATCAATACCTATAGTTCAAGGCTGCTCAACCATAGGCCCGCGGGCCACACTATGGCCCGCCGACGATTTTTAAATGGCCCGCGCAAGCAAGTCCTGAACTACCTACCAAATTGATAAATCTCGCCAAAGTACTCGCGGTAGGAATAAAGTGTCCCCGAGGCCTAAGCTGAGCTTTGCATTCGTGTGAGTGCACATATGGTGCACATAGATAGTGTAGGTGTAACGTCGGCCTAGAGCGTCGCACCTTCCACACTTTACTCCACAGTATACTAAAGGGGAGGTCAATATTGCTACTGTCAATTGTTTTAAATACGAATCTAAAATAAGATGCTTATTACAGTCGTTTAAGAGAAAATTTCAAGACTTTGAGGGAAAAAAAACAAACAATATAAATTTTTATAAGTCCTTTCTTAATCAGTTTGACTGAAATAGTTAGTTATCCTGCCAATATTTAGTTGGAACTTGTTGAACTGCAAAATCATGTTTTGTTAAAAAACCTTTTTGCCGACAAAGTGTTTTCGAAACCACAAGATTTTGCAGATTTTTGGAAATTGGTACCAAAAGAAGACTTTCCAGCAATAACTGACCGGGCGTTACAGTTTTTAAGTAGTTTAGGTTCAACATATGTTTGTGAAAAGGTTTTTTTTAGACCTTAATTATATAAAAAATAAATATCGCAGATCATTAACTGATCAACATATTTGCGATTTGTTGCTACTGTTAACTTCGGATTTGTCGCTTAACATAGGAAAATTATTAAAAGAGAAACAATGGCAGAAATCACATTGATTTGAACAACTTTAACAGCCTTACCACAGCCCTACTTCACTTTAACAAGCCGTGAACAACCACTTGGCAACGCCGCAACCGGCAAGAGATTCAGATCGGTTTCCCTCGAGCGCGATGAGCGGTATCGAGGCGCGTATTTTTAAATTCATTTAAGGCTCAATTCAAAGATCGCGTAAATAGTATTGATATTTCCATTAAAATAATTAAATCAGTATAATAATTGAAAAATAAATATATTTATATAATATTTAAACTCTAAAACAAATTAATTTATGTGCATAGGTCAAGGCATAAGAACATGATGCTGTTGTAAAAGGAAACAAGTGTAATTTAACATTTAGTTAGTAATTGTACTTAGTTTTAGTTTTGTTTATTTATTTATTAAATGTGTCTAGTTTCCTTTTTTTTTTGACTCAGCCTTTTCCGATTTTTCTGTGGCATTTTTGTTATTTCTTTTTTTAACATAATTATTTAAAAGAATGTTTGAAAATATAGAGCACATCATAACGAACATATTTTTGTTCTCGTTACCACAAATACATTGCGAGCATAAATCATTAAAGCCTTCATGTTGTCTAGTGCTTAAATTAGTTAGATCACACAGGATAGCTTTTTGATTTTCCATTTTTAGGAAGTCACTCTCAGTATCAGGGTCATTAATAATTTTCTCAAAAATCGCGCACATATGGAACAGAACGTCTTTAACAATTTCTGTAGGAACCTTTAAACCGCCACGTTGTAGACAATCAAAGTATTCGTCGTCAATTAGGTTTCCCTTACTTTAAACAAGAAAAGAAACACAGATGTTACAATTATTATATTTTTTTACAATTTTGTGGGCAGCATAACCGGCTATATAAATTTGTACCGATTTGTCAATTTCATATTCATTTAGGTATTCAGTTTCAAGTAAAAAAAAAAATTTTTCAGTGTAATTATTTTGAGGTATTGTCCAATCAAGATCATTTTCCTGGATACAGCTGTCTCCCTGTTTTTTAATCTCAGCTAAAGAGAAATTACCATCAGCAGCGCTTCTAAATATATGTTTAGTCTAATTTTTTTCTCAGCATTTAAAATATCATCAAAGCTAACATTGTAATTACAACCTCCGAGAAGTCTGTATTTACCAAATCTTTTTTTTAACTTTTCAGTAGTAAATTTACCTGGTAAAATATACGACAAATCAAATTTTGAAAATGAATAGTCAATTATTTCTAGTAAAACAGAGGTACTATGGCAAAGTGCAGAATAGGTGTCGTTTGTAAGGCGACCATTATTGTTTTCAAGTTTATGCCAAGCTTCAACCCAGGTAAAAAATTTTCTTAAAAATTAACAGAGAAATGATCAATTTTAGAGATGGGATCGCAATACTCGTTTCTTTTTATTTTACCCTTAAAGTACTAGTATTACTGACAATATCCCACCAATGTCTGATAACTTCAAGAAAAGATGCTGTGTCTTTAAAACCAAAGTCATTTAAAGCTGAGATTGTTGAAAATTACATATATTATCCGCAATAAAAACTTTTTGACGCTCAAAATTGTTGGGATAAACTGTTTTATGGTTAAGTTTAAAAGCTTTTTTTACAACGAGGTCCTTCTGCTCATACATATACTTAACGTCATTATATTTTGCATGCCTAATCACATCAAAATTGTCAAAATCTGGATAAACAAAGGTTTTATCTAAGTTTTTTAAGTTTCGCCAGTTATTAATTATGTTTTTGAATAAATGCACAAAATCAAAGCTAGTAAATATTTTGCTTTCTGGTAGATCAGGGTTGGGGAAAGAAGTTAAATTTTTGCTTGTTATATTAGAAAACATGGATCGGTTAATTCTGTGGTTGTCCGAGAAGATTACCAGGAAAATAATAATAATAACAGTAACTAAATAGTATCTAATAAGCAGGCACCAAGTACCTATGCAACGCAATAACAAAAATCAAAACGAACGACAAAATTCCAAAATGTATACCTACGTACTTACGGTAATTTCCAATGCTAATATTTGTTACTGTTTTTAAAAAATAACTAAAAAAATACCTTCAAAATTAAAGCCAAACACGAATCATTAAAACACACTTTCAATTTTAATTATTTTTTAAAAAACAAAATGTCAAGTTCATTTGCCGCCATTTACTTTAAGTACTTTATAACACCGGCACTTTTCACCCGCAGATATTCTTGTTTTTACGCAATGTCTGGGGAAAAAAAACTGTCCCGGTCATACAAATTTCACAGTAAGTTTTACAGGTTTAGTTTTTATCTTAACAATATTTTTTTTTCACAAAAGTTGATTTATTCACAAAACCCAACGGAGCAACAGGTCATTCAACGTAAATCATATTAAACAACAGCAAACGTGTGTCGCTAGATCTGAAGGCACAGTTGCCAGATTTCCTTGTTCACGGCTTGTTAAAATGAAGTAAGGCTGTGGCCTTACATTGAGAAGATACATAGTACTTAAACTCAATTTTGTTTCTTTATTTAGCATAAGATGCTTTTTGTTTTTTATAGTAAATATTACCTAACAAAAATAAACAATAATTAAAAATTTCATTTTTTAATATTGGGCTTTTATTGGATGTCCTGAGAGTATAAAGACTGAATCCTCCGTTTGGCCCGACTGTTAAAAAGGTTGAGCAGCCTTGCTATGTCTAATATATATGAGCTACTTCGGACTCGCCATGGCCCGGGGTACGTATTTGGTCATAAACTCTGATAAAAGCTTTCAGGATACCTTAGGTTTTTATATCGAAATTAATATAATTTTAATTTCAAATATTTCCTATTTCAGTAAAAATGTCTAGATTTCTTTTATCTAGAAAACGGTGGTAGACTGGTCACCCAAACATAGATAGGTTAAACTTTTTGGTGGTTTTTCTTTATTTTTGTTCTGCGGCGACGGTCTAGTTCATAGGGGCAATGTTTCTTTTATACACAACATTTCTATCCCCGAGACCAGGACCGAGCCGGTACGATCATGACAAGTAACCCAACAAGGACTTATTGTTAACCAACACTGCTACACTTTAAACTTTAAACAGTTAAAAAATCCTATGTTTAAACGATATATGAAGTAATAATGCATTTAAAGAAATTTTGGATATAATATATTATTTAAGAGTGCATTTACGTTACACCTTAAGCCGTGTATTCACTTAGCAAACGTATACAGCCGCACGGCAACAAACGTATATGCCGTAAATGTGCGTATATTTTGTTCGACATGCGCTCTGACATCCACAAACAAACGTATGCGTGTAGTGTTGTTCGTCTTGTTCCGACAATTTATTTTCATTAGTATTTCATTCATATACGTACACATTCCAAAACGACGTGCAGCGAATTTTCTTTGATGTACCGACAAGCGAGCGAACCTTTCCGCAACCGAATGCATGCGTTCGTCGATAAAATTATTCACGTCCACACTAACCGAACGTATACCTTCGTTACCGTTCGGCCATAACGTTCGCTAAGTGAATACCCGGCTTTAGGGGTCGGGCGAAAGGACGCGGAGACGGTGGGCGGAGACTAAACAACTCCCACTACCACAATTTTCGTATAGCCGCATTAAAAATATTATATTTTATTTAGGTTCTTCCAAATTCGGTGAATTGATGCGATGTTGTTTCCGATTGCAAGCCACAGGAGATAACGTTTTTCGGAACTATTTTTCCTTAAATGACATAAATTATACACCATTTTAAAGGTAAGGAAATAATCTATGCCTCTGCTGTAACGGATTTTCAAAATATGAGTCGAGTTAAGAGAAAATAGTATCTAAACATAACCGATTTTAGGGTGACTTTCACTCAAGGAAATATTAAAACCCTAAATCCAAATTTACAAAACTATTACAGCCTAGATTGAAGTGTTGACTTTCATATAATTTTTGAAAATTATCGATAACTTATACCGTTTTTGAGAAAAACATTATGCCCCGAACCCCAAATTGAATCCAATTTTCGCGGCGCGAATGGACTCTTAAGGCGGGGGTTTTGTTGGCCTTAACCTGACGAACTGAAGTAATCTGCAAGATTTACCAAACGACGATTATTTTTCTGTCCAACATTTAAAACAATGAATTTACTTTTTATGTACCAGACCCAATATCTGGATTTTTTTAAAATAAGTCTGTAAAGATAAATCTGATTCCAATGGTTTTAACCTTTTTTTATTTAGGTGAGCAATAGCTATCGACTTAGACCAATTTATATATTAGTTTCCAATTTATTTGAGATGTATTTTAAAGCAATATACAAAATAATTTTATTCAAATAATATACAATGTCCATAAACATTTTATCTTAGAAAAAAATTTTGGACAAAAAAAAAAAAAAATGGGTTTTTTTTAAAATTGTTTTTTTGGATTTTTTTGCAATAAAAAAAAATTTTTATAAAGATATGCAAGTTCATTTTCAAAAAACCACATATTTTTGCCTAAAAAATATAGATTTTGAGATATTTTAAATTTTAAAAAAAATTTCCCAAAATTTTCACTTAAAAAAATTTAATTATAAAACCATAATTAAAAAACCAAAAAAAAATTTTTGGGGATTTTATATAAAAGGGGGAAAGGCTAAAAACGAATTTTATAAAAACAATTTTAAAGTTTTAAATTTAAAATTTTACTTGCTGATTATTTTTATTAAAATATTTGAGTTTAAACTATTAGAAAGTACCTAAAAATAAGACTTTAAAATATATTACCAATAAAAAAAAAAAAATGCGTAACGTTGAAAAGGGGTAATATCATGCATTTTTTATTATAATTTGGGGCTCTCCATCAAATCATGTTTTTAATGAACAGATAACAATGTTGTGGTTTTTGTTTAGATAAATTATTACACAAAAGTTTTACAAAAATTATAAACTTTATTTATTTTTTAAGTTTCTTGCTCCAATCGGTAATTTTAAAATGTCCTTTGTGCTTTTTTTTTGTCTTATGCGGAAGTTAGTTAATATCCTTTAGCATTGGGTTTCAAACAAATTTTATAAAACACTTCAAATCAGTGAATTTTTTCAATGCAATCGATCGCAATTCTAAAAGGAGAAAAATCAAAATAAATTTAATATTTTTAAAAATTTTAAGAAATATTATTTTTAGGTGGGTTTTTGGGCGATATAAATCATTCTTTGGTAAATGCTTCGGTTTTTCCCCCTTAAATCAATTAGAACAGAGCTTTCCTATACACCATTCCAAATTAAGCGATGTAGTCCAGTAAATAAAGGGACAAAGATGTAAATAAATCGTACAGTATTCTTAGGTCTTGGGGGGTGCTTTCAAACGAAAAAATTTATCAATATTAACATGTGGGAAAGGGCTGAAAATGGCCCCTCAAGGTTTAAAAAAAAGGGTTTTCCCGCTAATATTTGCCTAAATATGCGAATTGGAGAATTTTTTTTTTTGAAAAAAATGAGATCACCTTGTAATCTAAAAAAAAGGTTCTTAAAATTTTTTTTTAAAAAAACGATAGTTTTCGAGATAACGGAATCCAAAAGTCCCCTCATTTCACCTGCCGCTCTACCGCTATCTTCATGGATTTACTTATAAGCGTGGGACGAATTGTCCATTACTCGAGCAATAATGTAATTTTTTAATCATTCAAAGTTCATAAAGGGGAAAACCCGTACCTTTTATTGCATATGAGTTTGGGTACATTTTATATTTCTAGTTAAAAAAAAGCAGTCAAATTTTTTTTTTTAAAATTTTTTTGGGTATCTCATTAATTTATTGAAATTTTTGACAAAATGGTTGGTTATTGTAATTTCTTTTTGTGTTCAATGATCCCAGAAAATTTCCTTCCATCTTTTTGGGGTTTTGATAAAAAATTTTTTGCCCATCTGTTTTTTTTTAGCCGTTTCCGGAGTTCTAGAAAATCTGTATTTATGGTTTTTGACCCCTTTTTTTGCGAAAATATTTGTTGCGAAAAAAATGGGGGAAATTTTTTTCTAATTCGCATATTTTGGCGAATTCCAAAACTTTTTTTTGGGACTTTGGGGCCATTTTCAGGGGTTTTCCCCACGTCGAATGCACCGCAAGATCTAAAAATTTTCCAAAAAAAAAATTGTACAAATTTATTTACAGCTTTCCGGTCTTCAGTTACTGGACTAATGGTACCAGAAAGCGCTCGAACATTTCCCTTTTTAAGCTGTACGATCAAGTTTTTTACGCAATATCTTCTGAATATACACATTTTTAGTTTGCACGATGTTACCACAAAAAGAACTGTCTTTTTTTAAAGAAATTAAATAAGTAAAAAATACATTCCCCTTTTTAAACTGTACTCTTCATATGTAATATATGAGTTAACCTTTTTTAATCAGAAAAAACGACATTACCGTTTTTTTAATTTAAACCAGTCATCGCAGGGTTTTTTTTTTAAAAGCTAATATTAGCTTCACCTGTATGTATGTTTCTATCTAAATGTAACGGAATCTTTCAACGTAATTTTTTCCACCCAGAAGTTTAAAAAAATTCAAAATCTGTGCAGGGGTCAAGGACCGATGAAATACAATAATCTTATAACTATCTTGACCAGGATCAACAGTAAATTTTTTAGTAAAATGAAATCCTGCGCATTCGCCATAATCGAAATGTTTATTAAGATTACTTTGATGTTTTGAGACTAAAAAAAAAAAAATAAATTATAGTTTACGTTTTTTCAGCAAAAAAAAAAAAAAAAAAAAAAACTATTTTCAACATCGAATATCAACGCAATTTAATTGAAGGGGAAACCCTAAAACTTTATTTCAATAAATTACAATTTTGTTAGTACCTGATTCCCAATTTTTCCATTCATATACACTGATTTTTTACTGACTTAAATTAACATATTTTTTATCATTAGACATATATCAGTTTGCAAAATTAAATATAAATCATATACATCCAATTAGTTATTGTAAAATGTATTCTTAAGGCCGCGGTTAATCAGTAAAAATTTTTAGAACATAAAAAATGTTATAAAAATTGGTGTTATTGTTGGGACTATTTTGTTAAATATTTGTGTTGTTTTTTTTTAACGATTAAGTCAGAGAAGGATCGTGCATAAGGTCTAATTAAACTTTTTTTTTTCCCCCTTTTCAGTTATGTCCAAAGGGGGGCATCGGCAATCAAAAATTTTAATCCATCGTCGTTCATACCAAAAAAAATTAATCCAGCTTTAACGATAAAATGACGTAAAACACCAAACAAAATGCCAACCCATGTCAACATGACAGCCGGACTAAAACCATCTTCATTCAGTGATTTTCGACCCCCTTTGATCATTCACGAAATCGTTTCTTTACGGGGCACCCAGGAAAAAAATTTCGGGGGTGTTATGAAATTACTGCATACACAAATTTTAAAAAAAAAAAAATTATTTCTCAAAACAGAATATTGCCTTATCGGAAAAAAATAAAATTCTCATTTAGGCTGTTCCAGCATACACAAGTTTAAACTTAGTTTAAGGGAAGAAAATTTAAAAAAAAAAAAAAGAAATTAAACCAAACTAAGTTTTAACTTTTTGGCTTTTTTTAAAAAATTTTTTAAAATATCTTCCACACAGGGTCAAGCTTTATAAATATGTAAAAGAGTAAGACCCCTTTAGCCGGTTTTTAAAGAACTATTTTTTAAAAAATTTTTAGTCACGCGAAGTGGAAAAACTGCGTTCACCTTCCGCAGTAGAGACAGGCAATACAACCATTATAAACACAATCCCCCCATATTTGCAAAAATATCTAAATGTTGTGGGGTTTCCCCTATGGTTTCTCTGAGCTGAGGCACTCTGGGTCGCTCTTTTTTTGGCATCTAAATTGCTCTATACCATAGTCTAAGCTTAAAAATTGCTCTTCTTCAGTTTCTGTCAGGTCATCGTTATAAAATAAAAATTTAAAAACAAAATCAGATATTGTCTCCTCGGTGAGAAGGGCGGATCTTTGGGAAAAGACTTTAAAATCCGGTTAATATTTGCCGATGTTTTAAAAAAATTTCTTTTTTAAAATTTCTATAAAAAGTCCAAAAAGAAAATATATTGCAATCCTATAGTAACTTCAGTGCT
>JAHBCN010024090.1:0-12173 GCA_019359885.1 Listronotus oregonensis | reverse complement strand
ATGCAGAGGGAATTACAGTAACCTATTTTTTAATAAACAGGTCAATATACTAGGTAAGAAAAAAGTTATGCCATCTAAAACAAGTGGGGTAGGCCGTAGCTGGCACCCTCTACTAGCAACATCAAAAGCATGGACGAATTTGAATTTCTCGCATCAAAAAACCCCAAATTCCCAATTTTGTACCGCTTTGTCATTTAATTAAGAAATTATAACGAAAAACGAAAACAAAATTTAAAATTTGACACCTTGTAACTTAGTTAATATCAACTTTGAGTTAAGGCAAATTTACGTAAATTGCAATATTTCGATCTAAGAAACTGCTGTTGCTCTGTGTCCCACTCTTTGGGACACCCTGTTTAGTAATTTTACGACACATAAAGATTTTTTTGTATCCCCATTCAAATAATACATTTGGCTAATATATACCATTAAAGTGCTATTATAGATTATAATAAACTTTGTGGTAAAGAAGCAAAGTAGTGCCTAGTATTAGCGCTCAATTAAAAACCATTTACCAAGTGACTGTTATTTTAATGATGTTTGGTTTAGACTTTGGCTAAAGCTGTCAGTTTAGTTAAAAGCTTTTAAAGTAGTTATAGTGGTTTTTTGTTCAAATCCGATCGAAGCTGTTAGGCTTCCAAATTTTTATAAGTTTAGTGAAACATTTGTGCAGTAAAAGTTATGTTTTTAGATCTGTAAGGGTTTTTTTTATTTTGATTATTACTATTAACCTATATTTTTATTTTGATTATTGTTTAGAATCACGGCTCCACCTATTTTTGGCCATGAAAAATTGAAAGATTGAGTAATCGACAATTTTTTTTAAATATTTTACTTCTTCTTGCATATAAAAATATTACTAAATAAATATAATATAAAATAATTTGATTTTCTCAAAGTAAATTTAATTTAGAAGGCTTAAACATTTAATTTTTCTTTTGTTTTGCTAGAAATTTTTATAAAATAATTTTATTTAAAATATGATTTTTTTCTTTATGTTTACTGAAAATAAAATAGTTTGAAAAAAATATATATTTTTAGAAAATATTTATTTTTCGATTTTTTATATATTTTTTTTAATTTACAAAATTAACAAATTAACTTTTTTTAAGTTGTCAAATATTTTTATTCTTAAAGTTTATTAAACATAATATGGTTTAAACAACAATTCAAAAATGTAAATGTTTCGATCATTTTTTTGTAAATCCAAAAACTGATATTTTTGACAATTTTTTCGGAATTAATTGTCTTACTTACACGTTAAATATGAAACAAATAACTAAAAGTTGCTAAACTTAAAAAATGCATTTTAATAACAATTAACACCGAATTATTGTTTTGAATTTTCTTTAAATATATGTAAATGCGCCCTAAAATAGAACAAAATGAAAAAATATTATGTTAATATCTCAATATTTTGATTTTTTATAGCCAAAAATAGATGGAGCCGATTGATTTTCGTAAAAGGTAATTTTTCTAATAAAGCATTATTAGGTTTTAACACATAATTTAATACTTAGTTTTAATTTTTATGGATTATTTAGTTTAACAACGAGTTTTTTTGCGTGAAAACATAAAGAGTAACCTAATAGAAGAAGATGAAGCGACAGTACATACCGCTAAAAACTTTAAAAGAGTTCTGCGAGAAGTGTTTTAATAGCCGACCTATTTCACTATTTGGGGATTTAAATTGGCTTTTAAGATCCCCGGACTTAACTGCACTGGACTTTTTTCTGTGGGGCTATTTAAAGTCAAAGGTTTTTGCGACTCGTCCAGAAAACATCCAAGATCTTAAAGTCCGAATTCCCAAAGAGGTCCGGTGACTAGATCGGGTTTTTCTTCATCGTGTCATAAATCATTTCTTGTCAAATCTTAAAAAGTGCATTGAAGTTAATGGCACTTACTTAAAAGACGTAATTTTTAAAATTTTGGATAAGTTGTATGTTATAGTATATCCCAAGCAGTAAGTTGTAATTAAGTGTAATAAAATGTTAGTTTTATTAGGTTTTAACAATTTTACTGAATAATTAAAATAGGTAGTCCATTATGGGAAACCCTGTATAAGAACAAATATTTTTATAACCACCAGTATAAAAACTGATGTGCAAAATGATCTTATTCTAGCACAATATATAAAAAACTGCAGGTCTAACTAATTTGCTTGTGGCAAAATATATTGTGTAGATTAATTCCAAACTTATCCATGATTTTTTTTTACATGTTGTTAGAATAGCAATAAAAAAGTATTATTTTCGCACCTTGACTACTGTAATTTTACATATTAAAAAAGATAAAATTTTTTAAATTTAAAACATGAGCATAGCAACTGATTAAAGGTGTTTTGTATCTTAGGCTTAAAGCTAAAAAACCAACATGCTGTAAGTGTCTTAAGTGTGGAAAGAGGAAGCATAACCTTAAAAAAAACCTTTGTGGGCAAGAGAATGAAGCTTTGCTGTAAGCGGAGGAGGTGAGATCGTTAATAGGTCAAAGATTTTTTTTAAATAGAATTAAGCATGCTAAGTGTTGTGGAAGACGCCAAGAGAAGAAATGCTTTCTGACTTAAAAGAAAAATCTAAGCTTTTTTCAATCTGCCATAGCTAATGTATTTGTGTCAGTTGAGGTTATTTTTAAAAGTAACACCCACAAGATTAAATGGTTCTTTGTTCTGCAGATCCTGGCCACTTATAAGCAAAAGATGAGTATTGACAGACTTTTTTCGCGACAGCAAACATGATTGTGTTTTAAGGGCATTAACTGGATAAGAGATTTGGCACCCCAATACAACATTAATTTACATATATATATTTTTTGGTTTATAAATGATAAAGTGTACCTTAAGCTATTACAAATAATGCTTGCAATGATGCTCTTCAGCTTGTTTGTAACTTCGTTGAAAACAAGTTAAACCCATTGTCTTTATTGAAAACTCTAAATAGTAATATTAAGGCAAATTTTATTTTTTTGAAAGATTACTTATATATAATATATATATATATATATATATATATATATATATATATATATATATATATATATATATATATATATATATATATATATATATATATATATATATATATATATATATATATATATATATATATATATATATATATATATATATATATATATATATTATTTAAAAAGAGGGACCCCATTTATTGCTTTAAATATTAATTTAAAAAAATGGTAATACAAAAATAATATCTTGCTGCCATATTTTCGAACAACGTTATGTATACAGGGTGACATAAAGACCGCAAAGGGAAAAGAATTTTTTTAAAAACCCCATATTTTTTGTTACATTTTCGATATCACATAAAATTCTAGATATTTTTTATCTAAATATAATCCCATATTCAATTGTTTAGAGAATTCTCATTTAAATACGAATTTAGAATGAAAAAAACCGCTCATCTCTCAATTTTTTTACGTTTCTATGGTTTTAGTAGAGGACAAAACACCCATAGTAATAATTAATAGGAAATTAGATATCACATGATGAGTAGAAATAGGTAAACCTAAACAAGAAAAACGATTAAAACAATTTTTTTTTCAGATTAATAAAACTGTCAATATGACATTTTTATTAATCTCTATAGCATATATGGTTACTATGCAACTCTCAAAAACCGCTGAAACCATAGAAACGTTAAACAACATTAAAAAATGAGCGGTTTTTTTCCTTCCATTGTTTTTAAAAATGCGAATATCTCGTAAACAGTTGAACATAGATATGATATGCTGAATAAAATATCTAGAATTTTTATGCAGAAACAAAAATGTAACAAAAATATGGGGAGTCATTTAAAAAATGAACTTTGTTCTTGTACGGACTTTTTGATACACCCTGTATACATAACGTTGTTTGCAAAATATAGAGCAGCAAAAACCAAAATATTTTGTATAAAACATTTTTTCCCAATTTCAATATTTAAAGCAATAAAGGGGGTCTCATTATAGACTTACCCTGTATATATATATATATATATATATATATATATATATATATATATATATATATATATATATATATATATATATATATATATATATATATATATATATATATATATATATAAAGTTAAAAATAATTTTTAATTTTATTTTTATTGACATTTAAAGTTATGAATTACAAATAGCCTTTAAATAACTTGCCAGACAGCAAGAAGGGACCGCTGCAGCGCTGTGAAGGTCCCAGAGTATAGACTTGTGCACACCAGCAGAGTATACAGATCGATTGACCCTTAAGAACTTGGAGATCAACTAAAAGGGAACACCATAAACTCACTAAAGATAAAAAAAACTTAACAATTTTTTGAGGACAAGTGGATCACCGTTTTAAAGTAAGGTAGTAAAACCTCAAAAAATAAATTAAATAATTTTATAATTAAGAAATTTTATAATTTTGAAAAACAAAATAAAACTTGCTTTAATTCCAAAAACATAACCAAGGTTTGGAAAAATTGCTAATTTTATATCTATTTTATATATTAAACAACTTGCTTTTTATATATTTGTCAAAAGAATATTATAAATAATTATAAAATATATTTTTCTTAAATTCCTAAAACTTACTAATTTGTTATATTATCATATGTCGCTTTAACTAAGGGTGTTGTAAGTTATTTAGATATAAAAATATATATATATATATATATATATATATATATATATATATATATATATATATATATATATATATATATATATATATATATATATAATATATATATATATATGTATATATATATATATATATATATATATATATATATATATATATATATATATATAATATATATATATATATATATATATATATATATATATATATATATATATATATATATATATATATATATATAAACAAACAAATTTTGTGACCCTACGTCAAAAACAAAGTAATAACTTCAGTTAAAAAACAGATTATTGTAAAAGTAATAAAAATTCGATTTTATAAAATGACTTTTACTTTAACGATGTTTGTCCCAAAAAACCTCAGACAGTTTAAAAGACTTTTAAAGTATTCTTAAAGCACAATTAAAAGTAAATTAATTATCTTTTATGAACTTTTTCCAAAATAAAACCTTTTGAGAGTGTCTAGACCTTATATTTGTAATTAGTTTCATAAAAAATTACAACACTGTCTTAAGATAATAAAATTATTAAGATTTCTCCTGTTTTATGGTAAAAAAAAACTAAAATGTAAAGATTTTACAAAATGTATTACTTTAAAATACATATTTAAGCTTTAATTTAGAGTTATTATAAGGTTAAACTGTGAAAACCGACACACTTAAGAAAAAACTTTTTTTTTATTAAATATTTTAAAAACTATAAAAATCAATAATACCTTTGTTAACATCTTTTTAACTTTGCTTAAATACATGTATTAAAATATGTTGTGCTTCACACAATTTTGTCATATTCCAGACCTACCACTTAATTACTTTAAAAATTGATTTAACTTTGTTAAGATGCTTTGATCTATTTAGCATTATTTTTTAATTATGATACCCTTAAACACTATTTTAAAGACAAATTGTAATCTTTACTATTTTACGTTGATAAATTTATATATCATCTTACAATACTAAAACACATAGAAGCAAATTAAGGTTTGTGCTCCCTGTAAAATGACTATTGCTTATTAAGACACAACGAATGAAATAACTGTACACAAGTTTTTATTTACAAAAAATATACGATTAATTACTCCACAAAATATAGTGTGATACTCCAATGGGGCGTATCAGCGACTCAAGTCAATATCTACAAATATACAATTTTCTAAAGAGTCTTATTTTCCCTTGAAAAGGTTTTGGAAATCAATTTTAATTTAAAAATATCAAAAGAAAGGTAAAAGGTCGAAATTACCTTCTAAAAAGGCACTGCTTGCCTTAAAATTAATTTTTCAAGAATTTAAAAATCTAAAACATGGCTTACTATCTACCGACAGTACCCAATGTTTACATTTTTATCAATGGCTTATTTACAAAGTACAAGAAAAAAAGTTACAAAATTTGCCCTGAAATTGGGGCAAAACTTTCCTTGATTTTAGCAAAGAAAACTATATTCATGTTTCTCTTAAAACCCAAATTGCCTTCCGACTGCGGAGTCTATAAAGCCTTAATATATAACGACGTCACGATACATTAAGAAATTGTTTTATAACATAAGGGAAGATAGAATGATTTAAGTAAAATTTAGAAATTATTTCCAGTTTTTTAGGACATCCCGTATCACTTGTCACTCCTGTGACACTCGTTATAAATTCTTGACAAATTATATTATCAAAAATTTTAGTTGCTTGCTTGACTATTCACCTATTTTTTAATAATTCCATTCACCAATCACTTTTTTTATTTACCAATCCAGTCAAGGCCTGCCCTCTTACAGTTCTTTTACTTCACTTTTATCACACACCTTATTTTTGGTTACCTTTGAAACTTAGGTAAAATATGTCAATTTAAAATTGATACAGAGAACCTTTTAGAATAGCTTTGCTAGCTGAGAAAAATGTACACTTTTGTACGAAAACTTTTGATATGAACTTTTTTAAAGAGAGGGAGAGATGTACTAGCCAAATTTCTTGGTCTAGAACACAAAAAAGTAATACTTATATTACCATAGAAAAACTAATATTTTTCTATCAATTACTTAAGACAACATTTTGTCAATTTGCCCAAAATACAAGAATTGCTTGTTCATATCAACTAAGAAAAATTGCATTGCAGAATTCTTTTATTTCATGCGCTTGTTTTCTGGCGCTCGAAATCTCGAGCCTCATTGGATGAGCTATGTCAACACAAGTTCATGAAGGCATACCGACGCAAAGGCTTTTTTTGTTGCCTAGTTATATTTAGGTTGGTAAATCAGAATTTTCAAGAATGATTTGAAAATGTCTGTCGCGGTGTGCTTTGAATGTATAAATTAGTAGAGCGGTGTTGTCAATATTATTAAATAATTTTACTAGTTAAAATTAGATTTTCATTATTTTATAAAAATATGAAAGAAGTGTTAGCGTACTTATGGCTATGAAAAAATAGCATTCATGTTGCTAGATGTGTTTCTGCAACAATACCCAAACATATAATTATTGCAGATATGTTTTGTATTTTTGTGGGGGATTCATTCATTAAATGGTGTTCGTAGAGAAAACATCAAAATAAATTTTATACAATGAGACCGCTTCGGTCCTGGTTTTGGGGTATAGACACTAAGACTGCTCAGTCCTTTTGACCCCTCTAAATCTAGAAAATCGCCTAAGACAGAAAAAAAAACTTTCACAAAAACTCCATAAAATATACTAACCACTTATTGACCCTTCGTTGACAAGTCTGACAAAAAAAAATATCTGAAAATATCAATAATTTTTATAAAAATGTCACACAATTTTAATATTATTTAATATTTAATTTTTAATTAAGTCTTTATAATTTATTTTTATTATAAAGAAGTAGATAAGTATTTAGGTTTTTTAAAGATTTTTGGGATTTTTTTTCTGTTTCAAACGATCGGCTAGCTCAGAGGATTCAATAGGACCGACTCAGTCTCTATACCACAAGACCAGGCCCGAAGCGGTCCAATGTATAAAGATTTTTTGTTGTGTACTCAATCAATATATAATTTTTAAATACATAATTATTTCCCTTTAATATATATTTATTGCATTTTACAGTCACTTTAGAAAATATAGGACCAGCCCTCCTTAATATCTAAGTAAGACAGGACCTACAGGTTGGTATAGAATCCGTAACATAAACTGCAATTTTATTATCTCATAAAACACTTACCCTATTTTTAGACCTGTCCAATTGAAATTTTACGAGTTTTGCTTGTGGTAAAACAATTAAAAATGTTAAAGTGCTTTATTTTGATATATTTTTTATTTTTATGACACCCCAAAAAGGCTAATATGGAGCTTAATGTGTATTATCTATTAGTAGCTACATTATATTTTATAATTTTTTTTATATATCTAATATATTTATTTAATAATACTTACCAACTTTGTGTAATTAAAAATTCATTAAATGAAACACTTATTGTATATCCTAATTTTATATTAATTTATTTAAAGTAGATTTTAAGTAGAAATAAAATGAGTAAATATATTATTAATATACTGAAAACTGCCCTGTGCAGAAATTATACCATTACGCATCTTACTAGCGATATATAATGCTCCCAAATCTACGGACAATGTCGATCCTCTCTGATAATATTCAGTTCATAAAGTCTACAAAGCTTAATAAATCTGTTCAGTCGTCCAATCTTTCACCAACAAGTGCAGCAGCCTATCAGCATATAAATCGTGTTTATTACCAGGTTTAAAAATTGTTAGGGCCTAATTTAGAAACCCAGAAATGAGGTTGAACTCCTGGAGCCAATAACAACAATATTACCACCGGCTTACCTAATACACTATTTTGTTATTGTAAGTATGGATGTAGTGTACACTGTGGGTCCAGAAAATCGGGTTGCAATGCACTTAAGCTTGTTGTAGTATAATGGACAAGTTTGCCTCAATGCTGTTTTATTATAAAGCTAATTTATAGAAGAGATTAGTGGATGTAGTGTACACTGTGGGTCCAGAAAATCGGGTTGCAATGCACTTAAGCTTGTTGTAGTATAATGGACAAGCTTGCCCTAATGCTGTTTTATTATAAAGCTATTTTAAAGAAGAGATTAGATTTGAACCAAAAATTCTGAAACACCTGGAAACAACGAATCAGGACAATGAAGATAATAACAATAAAACAGACATTTTTACATGCCTGAAAAATGACGATGATTAAGAAGAAAAAAAGAAGAAGAAAATTAATACTTTTGTTCTTTAAATAATTAAAGATTTGCATGTTTTCATTTTATTTTATTTTTTAAATTGTAACAAACTTATAGCTACTAAATAAAGACTAAATTACAATATATTTACTAGTTTTTTTTTTTAATTTACACTAAATAAATTAATATAAATTAAGGATATACAATAAATATTTTATCCAATGAGGTTTTAATTACACACAGTAGGTAAGTATTAATAAATAAATATATTAGATATATGCAAATTGTTATTAAATATAATGTATTAACCAATAAATAATACAAATAATTTATTGTTAATAATATTTAAATGATTTAATAACTTTATACACTAAGATATACGGTTGACTTTGCAGTGAGTATGGCTGAACGTTGCGGGCTCTCTGCCCTTTATCTCAAAAATGGTTAGGCATATTAAAAAAAATAAAAACAAAATTGTTTGCAAATTTTATGTCTTTCAATTTTTATCATAAATGTTAACATTACCGAAGCAATAAAAACCGAGATAATCGCGAATATTTCACTCATGTACAAATTTTACCATAGACACGTTAAAAATCAAAAAATTTTAGCGGAAATTTCACGTTGCCTAAACAACGTGGTATTTCCACCTACTTACAAACACAGAACAATCAAACCTGTTTGTTTGTATTGTCAATTAGAAAGGTCAAAATCAGTCAAAATGAGTCGATTGGGTCATGTACATGATGAAGAAATAGATAAAGTAATTAACAAAACGATTTCAGTTATAGTTTTAATTATGTTGCACGAAATTGGAAATTTGAAATTGTATGACAAAAAAAAAACCATTTTAATAGTATAATACACCCATATTTCTCCATTCTATAAATATTCTCCCTAAATACTGCTCGTGCATTAAAATTAACCAGATCATTTTTATTCAAGCTTGTTATACGAATTATAAATAACAAGCTTTCATTAAAATTATCGGTAATTTTTAAGCACTCGTGGTATTACCCCCGAAAAAATATATTTTTGACCTTTGACCTTGAATAACTTACGGCGCAGACAAGGGATTTTATGGAACTTTTCAGACAACTTTTAGAACACCAAAAGGAAGCTGTATACAAGTTTACAGCTTATAATCTCTGATTCTGAGGTGAAACCCCTTTTATGACTGCACTATATAGAATTCAATGAAATTATAGATACTGTTTTGCTATTGTAATTAATCCCGTTTTTTCAATCAACCTAACCTATAAAATATTTTATTAAGTTCTTGATTCACAAAAGGAATTTATTTTCTGTAAAGTAATATTTTAATTGCATTTTTTATTTGGATCAATGATACGATTTCTTTTAGTGAGAATCTGTCTTCAGCACTACGGTATCTTATGAATTTTTAACCAAGTCGTTATAGGTATAACGACTTGGTTAAAATTTTATGAGATAAATCGATGCAACATTTAAAATCGTCTTAACTTTTAAAATCAGTTAAAATAAAATAAATGGACCTTACTTCTCTCTGCCGAAAAACTTTCTTTCTCTGCAAAAACCGTAAAATCATAAATCTCCATTATCTGGCCACTGAGACGATTTATGCAACACCAGCATTTTAATGTATGTTGCCCGCATATAATGACTTTGAGAAAATAGGAAATTTCCGAAATAAATTTAGGACCCATGCGCTGGCGTAACACACTTATTCTTATTTATCAGGCGCCGCTTCAAGCTTTGAAATACTAGCGATACACTCTAATTTTCTTTAAAAAATGAATGAAAGCAAATTGGAATATTTTTTTCAAAAAAAATCCTTTTTTAACTGACTTAAAAACAAGGAGGTTATTAATTATTATTACCTTTTGAAAAACGTACAATATAAAAATAGCAGTTTTGTACGGCTCGTCATGTTTTAAAAATATTTTTGTATAAATCCTTAAACGTTAACTTCTGAGATCAAAAATTAAGTATTAATTATTTTTTATATAAAGCAGACAGGTGGGCCAGAAAGAGATGTAGCGAAAGAGCTTAACTTCCCAAAGAATACTATTTATTTTGTTAAAAAATGGCAGGAAACACACTCCTTTGAGAGAAGAGCTGGAAGTGGTCGCCCCAAACTATCGAATCAAGGATAAGACAATGATTTAGTTAATGTTTTGAGAAACCAATTATTCAAATCTATAGTTACAGCAAAAACGGCAAGCAATTTCCTAGCATCGGTTAGAACCTGAATTGCGCTGCCACTCGGCAGCCTGTAAACCGTTTTTAACAAATGCAAATAAAGAACAACGCATTGGATTTGCTCTACAATTTTACTTGGAACCTTCGATTTTTTGGAAAAATATAATATTCACCGATGAGAAAGTGTTTGAGTCGTGCTTCAATGGGATACTTAAGGTATACAGGTCTCAAGAAACACGATTTGGTGAAAAATATACCCAAAAGGACAGAAGTAGTGGGCGATTTTCGATAAATATTTGGGGTGGCTGAGTGCACAAGGACTTAGTGTATGTTATTTTATCGAAGGAAGGTTCACTGCGGAGGTATATATAGATCTACTACAGAATATTAGGCTTTTTTCTGTACTGGATCGATTTCCGGACAAAATTTTTATCTTTCAGCAAGCTAAGTGTCCCGTTGATACGGCTCGGCAAGTCGATGAAAGGCTGGAAGAGCAGCGTATCAGGGTTTTACCGTGGCCCGCACGTAGTCCGGATTTAAATGTTATAAAATATGGTTGGGGCTTATTAGTTAAAAAAAATAAATAGGGAAAATGAGTTTAGGCCGCAAAATGGAAACGAACTTAAGGATTAAATTTTAGAGGCGTGGAATGAGTTACGAGGAAATCCGGACTACGCCGGGGCTTTGGTCCATTCGATGCCTTGAAGGCTAAACTCTGTCTTAGAAAAAAGGAGGGCCGCATTAAAATATTGAATTTGTTTGAAAGGATATTTAAGTTTGTTTAAATTTATTAAACTGTTAATTAATTTATTAATTTGTTAGTTTTTATAAAATATAAATATTTTCTTTTACCTTTTGCCTTACTAATAGTAATTAAAAGCTAAACAAGGTAAAAAAGAGCGATTTACAAAAAATGGCAGAATAGTCTGAAATTTTTTTGGCCAAGATTGAATGGCCGTCACTGTATTTATGTATGTTTGTATTCTTCTTTTTATTGGCTTACATTTAATTCAACTAAGGGACAGTAAAAATTTCATGAAAAGCGGTGCAATAGTTTTAGTGACCTCTATACAAATTCTTCTCATTTGTGTCAAAAATATTTTTTTATCGCCTCTGAAACAACATTTACGGTCTTCACTATATATTGCAATTCTTTCCTGTATTTCTTGTTTTCACTTTCTACAAATTTAAATGTATCTATA
>JAHBCN010024089.1:0-12255 GCA_019359885.1 Listronotus oregonensis | reverse complement strand
CCATTTCAACCATTATGTACATAAAGAATTTGATCTGTTCTGCTCTAGGGGTTTTTTAAGAATAAAGTCGCTAATTTTTTGAAATCCCGGAATAGTTGTGGGGGGGACTGTGGTGTTTTAATTTTTTAAAATTCTCTTTACCCCCCTAAATAACATTTTTTGGGTTTGGGGATTTTCTAAAATTTTTACTTTATCTTGTATTGTAACAGTTGTATTTTTTTTTTTTCTTAGTATAGGTTCATTTTAAATTGTAAACTGTATGTTGTACTATTTGGAGAATTTCTCTAAAAAGTACTGAATGGTAAATAAATAAATTAAACAATTGCCTTTGCTGGCAGTTCTCGCCACATTTTTGTCATTTCTGTATAAAATGACTCTTGTATATTGAATATAAAAATTGAATATTATAATATTTTAAAAAAAAGTTGCAAAAGTGCAAGAGTCTTGCGGTCTTGCGTAGTCTTCTTTAGTCTTGCACCCTCGGTCTTGGTCTTGCAACCCCCGGTCTTGGTCTTGGTCTTGCGGCGAAAAAGGGGTCTTGGTCTTGGCCCTCGGTCTTGGTCTTGCTGCAAGACCAAGACCCAAGCCCAAGACCGGTCTCCTCATCACTAAAAACGGCACATTTTAGATGAAAATGTTTTAAGTAAAAGTTGTTTGAAATGAAGGGGCAAATCCAACGATATCAGTAGTTTGTGACTTTGACTGTAATTTGAAGGCCACATCCATATAAACTTTGTTTTTTCAAATAGGAAGCTCTAATTTTTATTTTAGAATCCTATTTGTATAAAAAGGAGCAACTTTTACATGAAACTTTTTTAACTATGTAAAAATAAAACAACTTGAACTTTTTAAAAGATCTTTAAGCGTCTTGAAGATGAAGTTGTACTACGAAACGGCCGTAACGCCATATATTTTAATACACGTGACATTTAACAAAGTTCAAGTTGTTTTATTTACATAGTTAAAATGTACTGTCACAAAGTAACGGACGAATCAATTTCTTTAAACTTTTTTAAGAATTTTTAAATTTTTTTAAAAAATTTTTTTTCCCCTTTAAAAAAAGTTAAAAGGCCCCAAAGATTTGGGGCCATAGATTTTTTTTTTTTTGGGGCCCCTAAATAAAAAACGGGGGGCCGTTTGACCCCATCAGGTCAGGGCCAAAAGCATTGTTTGAAAATTAATTTCCAAAAATTTCCCTTTTTTAAAACCCCTTGACCCTAAACTGATGAGGTCAAACTGATCCCGGATTCGGATTCAGCGACCCCAAAAACATAAAGTTTCCATGGTCAAGTCTTTCGGACCTTCAACTCTTTTTTGTGGTGCTGTGATATCTTTCAAAATTGAATCAGATTAAAAAAAGTTTTATATTAAAAAGAGCAAAATAAGTTCCACCCAAAATGAAAATTTGAAACATTTTTCAACCAACCAGTAAAGAGTAAACTGCTTAAAACTTCTGCAACTAGTATCTCATTTATTACCCTGTACTCTAGAAGTCAATAATAAAAACACGATATGGATTTATCAGTGACAATTTAGCTCATTAATTTATCTGTCAACCAAATGACATTTTTCGGGAATTTAAAAGAATCCTGCATTACATTTTCGTTTACAGCTAATTCCAACATGCACTCACAGTTACGCAAGACAATAAAACAAATTTGTCTACATTTTAAAATCAATTTATGACGAAAATATCAGGATTTAATCAAATACTCAAATATTCCTCCATTAACTGTCAGACAATAACCCAAACGATTATAAAACTCATTTCTTACGTTGGCAGTTGGACATCGATATTCTGGCACATTCAGCGGAAATACATTCCTTACCCGGTCTAAATTTCATATTTTTTTTTTATGTTAGTTTTTTTAAATGTCCCCAAGAAAAAAATCGTTTGGCGAAAATCCGGAGAGCCCAAGATATTGCGTGGTTCGGGCCTATGATTGTTATTAAATGCGTTGTTCAAGTATTCGCGCACAGCTCTGGTACAGTGCTAGGCAGCCATCCATTTGATACCAAATCTCTTGATTTTCACAAGCAAGGTTGTTCAAAGCAGGCAAAATTTGTTCCTCTAAAAGTTCCAGAAAGTACCCGCATTCAAATTTGGTCAGGAAAAATGGTCCAAGGATATGGTGGCCAAAAATTCCCGCCAAAACATTAATTTTTTGTGGATATTGAGTCCTTGTCTCAACAAATTGATTTTGGTTTTCGTTACTCCAGTACCGGCAATTTTGAATGTTGGGTTCGTTGTTCAATGTAAAAGTGCATTCGTCAGTAGAGCAAATATTTTGTAAAAAACCTCTGTCAGTGTTTGTCCTCTCCATCATCTCAAAGCAAAATTCCTGTCGTCGTATTTCGTCTCCGTTTCTTAATTCTTGGTGTCTTTCATACTTGTAAGCGTGGTATTTACATCTTTTTAAAATTCGAGATATTGTGGTGTGGTCTTGTCCAGTAATGTCCTCCAGTTGTCTCGTGCTAATGTTTCCTTCGGCCTCCTCTACACAAAGTATCACGTCTAAATTCCTCTCGTTTTGTACAATTTGTCTCTAATTTTCACGTCGATTTTCTTCACATTTGCAATTATTGATCACTGTGCCTGTAGTTTCAATTTTTTTTATCGTCCGTTCTATTGTCGATTTACTTGGTATTGGCCTATTGGGAAAATAGGCTGCAAACAGGTCCGCTACTCTTCGATAACTATTTCCTGATAAAATCCATTTTATAATAGTGATTTTTTCTTGATTTGAGTACTTCATTATTTAAAAATAATGTGACATTGATCTGACAACTTGAGAGTAAGAGGTTAAATAATTTTCTGGTATTTTATTATAAACTTCTAATAATACAGGGCGCGTAAGAAGATAGGAGATTCGTAACTTATTTTAGCATTTATCTCTTAGCTGGCGGACTGAGAAGAGCTGAAATTTGTACACTGGGTACAACTTTTGTGCTCTTTAAAAATCCTAATAATATTTTCTTCTAAAATAATTAGGGAGCCAATATTGGACCACTTTAAAATTTACATGGATTCCTATGTCCCGCTGGCGGCACCATATATATATATATATATATATATATATATATATATATAATATATATATATATATAATATATATATATTATTTATATCCAAAAACTGAAGTACGATTAATAAATTACTGAAAATAACATCCTTACTTTCTCTATTCTGCAAAACGGAACTTGTTTCGCATTCGTCCGAATTCTAAAAGTAAATTTTGGAAGGAGAAAGATCTTGCTTAGCAGCATATTAAAAAATAGATGACTATTAAATAGATGTACGGTAAATTATAACACGAAAGTAGTACCCAAGATCAAAAAAAAATGCAAGTTCATTGCTATATATCATTAAGTACCAATTCCTATGGTAAAGACTGAAGACGCGCGCATATGTCCACGCTCACATCGCTTAATGGTACCGTTATGAATGGTAACCAAGAGAGAAAACCATTCGGTACTTATTTCTTACGTGTGTGCTTTGTATTATCTCCATGTCAGTTGACATAGGCTATTTTAGTTTGAATGACAAGAAAATGAGTGAAAATGACGATAAGGATGTTCAGTGTAGTGAGGAAAAAAGTCAAAATGAAGGAAGTACTGTGAGTACCTTAAATTTTAAAGAATTTATAACTTTAATTTGATGTTTGTCTTAAATGTCTTATAAGTGGTACCTGCTGACGAAGAGCGCACATTATTAGGTCAATTTCTTAGTGTGTCAGTTTTCTAATTAAATCGGACGAAGATGTGTTTGTTAGCAATTTAGAGTTTTTCTTTTTTATGGGCGTAAAATGCTAATTATTTGGATGGCATATTAGTTTTGCAATAAAATAATTAACATGTTTTTATTGTAATTATAGTTCTCGTAGTGGTAGTAAAATTTATTTTTAATAATTTCACAAAAAGTCACATTTCTGATAAAGCTATTTTTTAGCAACTAAAAATAGAGGTACAAATTTATTCATAGCGTTTTAAGTTAAATGAAAAGAGCGCCAAATTAGAGTTACCTACAGGTTTAAGCAGATATAAACCATAATCTAAAGAAAGTTCTATTTAAAAAACTATATACCGGGTGTTTCAAATTCTCTCACCTCTTATATTGGGATCTCGGAAACTATAAAAGATACAAAGATAATTAAATGGTGGCAAAGTTACGCATTTATGTAATTAGTACTATCGTAAGACGAGACGTGACGAGAATAATTATCCTTTCGTCTCGTCTTGGCTTTTCTCTTCCCTTACTCAAGAGTCCACACTCTCTCGTCTCTCTCTTTTCTCGCAATAAAAACATAACTTATGAAATTATACAGTATCAGTTTCTAACTTGGACAAAAAAATTATTAAATTAAAAATCAGTTATTTTTTGGGAAAATGCCCAAACACTTCCATTATAGTCCTGGGGGCCACCGCAAAAAACCAAGCCCATAAGAGATACGCTTAAAACATTTTTTTTTATATTACTATGAATCATAGTCAATTCAAAGCCGTGCTGCTGCCTCAGCCCAGCGGATTCAAATTGCTTTTTTTTACCTTAAAAAATCGTGAAAAATCGGTTATCTTTAACTCGAAAACTATTGATTTTAGGAAAACAAGATATATTATCAAAATTAATGGCCTAATAAAACTACGTTATTTTTTTCATATGTTTTTTTGTAGCCCTTTAGTTTTTGAGATATTAATGATTTAAATTTAAAATAAAAACGCAAATATCTCAAAAACTAAAAGAGTTACAAAAAAATATATTAAACAAAAAATATGCCTTTTAGCAGGCTCTATAAAAAAGGTAATTACACATTTTCAATAAAATAAGTAGTAAAAGAGATATAAGCAAAAAAGTGATTTTGGCCATTTAAAATTTCGCTGACAATATTTTTTTGGTATAAGTAAGTATACCAGCTCCGATCCATCTAAAAATTAATTTAAAATATTCTATTCAATTGAATGGAACAAACTAATACACATGTGCCTCGAGGCATTAGAGGGTTAACCTGGTAGCACGGTTATTTAATTTATTTTTTAGTCCAATAACTGTACCCATTTCAAACCAATTTAACTAAAATAAAACTTTAGCTTTATTTGATTAAAAAAAATAAATAAATAAGTGCCTCCTCTATCTGGGTTTTATATACCTGGCAGGACGCCTAACATTTATCGATCTTCTATGCTTCTACGTGTATAGCTCATCGTTTAAATATTTTTATTATCGATTAAATAATATTTAAAAAAATTATAAAGACAATTACTTGTTCATAATAATCCTGAGAAAATTTTAATCATACTTTTAACATAGCATTACATTTACCATTAAACTTTTAAAACATTTCTCTTATTAAGCTATCTACTTCTTCTAGGCTTAAAGCCATTTTTATTTAAATTATTGTATTTACCTATTTATTTACTACTTTAAAATATAATCAAATTAAAGTTTAAACATTAATTCAACTAAAAAAATTTTTTTATGTTAAAAATATGATTAAAATTTCTCAAGATCATTCTGAACGAGTAACTGTTTTTATAAATTATTAATATTATTATTTAAATCAATAATAAAAATGTTAAAACGATGGGCTATACACATAGTAGCATAGAAGATCAAGAATTGTTAAGCGTCCTGCCAGGTATATAACACCCAGATAGAGAAGGCACTTTTTTTTAATAAAATAAGGATTAAATTTTATTTTATTCAAAGTTTCAAGTGGATCGGAATGGGTATAGTTATTGGACCAAAAAAAATTAAATAAAATATCCGTGCCACCAGGTTATCCCCCATTGCCTCGAGGCATATATGTTAGTTTGTTTTATTCAATGATTAGAACAATTTAAATTAATTTTTAGATATATCGGAGCTGGTATACTTACTTGTACCAAAAAAATATTGTTTTAGCTAAATATTTAATGGCCAAAATCACTTTTTACTTATATCTTCTTTATTATTTATTTTATTAAAAATAGTATACAACCTTTTTTATAAAGCCCACTAAAAAGCATATTTTTTGTTTAATATACTTTTTCGTAACTCTTTTAGTTTTTGAGATATTTGCGTTTTTATTTTAAATCGCTAATATCTCAAAAACTACAAGGGACCATTAATTTTGATAATAAACCTTTTTTTCCTAAAATCAATATATTTCGAGTTATATTAAAAAAAAGATTTTTCACGATTTTTTTAAGGTAAAAAAAATGCATTAGAACCCGCTGAGCTGAGGCAGCAGTGCGGCTTTGAAATTGACTATAGTTCATAAAAATAAAATTAAAAAAATGTTTTATGCGTATCTCTTATGGGTTTTTTGCGGTGGCCTTCCGGACTATTAGTATTTTTAATCGCGCTCTAAAAAACTATTTATACAGTATGTCACTTATTTGAAATAAGACATTATCGATGATTTTTCAGAATAAACACTCCAGGTTTTTAAAGAGAATTTTTAAAGAATATATCAGTATATATACATTCCTCAATGAAAAATATCTAAAATTTTTTTTGTAAATATGGCTCCGAAAATGCTTAGTTTCTAAGATACAGGGTGTTAAACTTTTTTAAAAATAGGTTTTTTGTAATTTTCTTAAATACCCTGTAGCTATTTTTCTTAAAATTTGTTAGTGTTTTTCTATTATTAAGAGCGTAATTTAGGTACAATTAAATTAAATTTTTAAATAAAATAATTGTGAAAAAATGTACGCTACTAACTTTTTTGCAATTTTCATATTATTTTTAGATTAGGCAACAAAAAATATGACTTTTTTGTCTTCTGTTATTTTTCCTATCTTGCTTCGTTTTCGAGGAAAAAAAATTAAACCAATTCCGGACCTAATTAAAAAAATATATAAAAATAAATTTCAATTGCAACTAGAGTGACCTATTAAAATACTTGACATCAATGTTATAAATTGTAATTTGTTGTTTAACTTGTTATTTTTCAAAAAAAGTGTCACTCTTTATCTTGGAAACAATACATTTCCCGGCCCATGTTTATGGAAACCAAAAAAAAAAAATAACCTGAGAGATCATCCTTTTCAATATTGCTGTGTCTTTTTTAAACATCATATCGACCTCGTTTTACGACTCGTCGGGCTTGCAAATCATCCGAATAATCAGGCTTGATTAGGTATTTAGTAAAAGACATTAAGGAAGTAAACAGCAATATCATATTTTAATAACAGTTAATTATAAATGTATTAACAATTTAATGAGGGATGTCTCTTAATCTTAGTTCGTAGGCGATATTGTTTAAACTATTGGCTCTTAAGTGATTTATAAGATAATACATACAAATCACTCATAATAGTACAGGTTTGAATATTTAGTGTCTGCCATTTCTTTTGAAATCAAAATGTAATTAGTGTCAGACAAGAAAGAGGTTTATAATATTTTATTAAGGTATTGACGTCAATATTCAAAATGTTTTTTCTTTTGAACATTCAATATCAATTAATTTTAGAATATTTTTAATTTTGTTCCAAATTTTATTTACCTTTTTCTTTTTATACAGGGTGATTCATGAGGAAATGTCAATACTTCAGGTACGTAGTCAGGGTCCAAAAATAAACCTAAAAGTCTATACTAATATGGGTTCGCAAGGCCTTCGTTTTCGAAATACAGGGTGTTAAAGTTTTTATTTAATTTTTCTATTTTTTAAATAAATCTATGATACAGTAAATATTCGAGTAAAATTTGGATCCGGGGTTTTTTTGGTATGACGGATTTGAATCTAATCTTAGTACGGCTCTGACTTGTAGGGGGTGCCACCTACACGTCCTTTTACTACTTTGAACAGTCACAACTTTTTGGTACGGCACTGTATTACATTTTTAAGTAAATTAAATAACTGTTTTGTATTTTTACGTTATAAAGGTATACCTGTTAAAAGTCGATATAAGCAACCGTTTTCGAGATATTTGGATTTAAAAAAAAATACCACGCATGACACGCATCTGATTTTATTATAGCAAAGTTAAAAAAAATAAACAAAATGTATAATTAAACGATATGTATTTAAATTTTTAATAAAATTATTGTCCCTAAATTATGTTTAGCAAAACATTTAAAAAAATTAAAAAATGTAAATAGAAACTTTAACACCCTGCATATCCGAAACGAAAGCCTTGCGGACCCATATTTGTATAGACTTTTATGCTTATTTTTGGATCCTGACTACGTACCTGAAGTATTGACATTTCCTCATGAATCACCCTGTATATTCTGAAACATAACTAAATATGAATTTGTCGTGAATATAGGCCTAAGATATATGCAAAATATTTTTTCTTGACAATGAGTTTTGAATGATCGGATGAAAATACGAAATAAACTTAGTATAAACATATGTCCCAAACTTCTTAACTTTTGAACTACAGAGCAAAAAAAAATTAAAAGAAAAAACATTACTTTATAAATATGAATAAACATAGACGCATGATATTTTCGGTAGATGCTTATGTTTTTTAAGGCTTTCTTACAACAGTATTTGTAATCATATACTATCTTGGGAAAGAGTTGAATCCTGCAACCCTAAGTGGTTTTTTACTGTATTTTTTTTTGGGTTGGAAACTTGTAATTAAAAAAAGCTTTAATTAATTAAATATATGTCTGCAATACGAAGTCAGCAGAGGTAGTCCTCTCTCAGAATAGCAGATAATTACAAGTACAAATATTGTTGTAGGCAGAGCTGTCAAAGTACTCTTAAATAGTACTTCAAGTACAAGTACTAAGTTTTTCATTTTTTTAAAATTACTTCAAGTACAAGTACCAAGTATTCATTAAAATATACTTGCATTTTCAAGTAAATTGAAAAAGTACTTGGAGTACCACCCAAGTATTTTACTTGAAGTAAATCCAAGTACTTGAAGTAAACCAAAGTACTTGAAGTAAAACAAAGCACTTGAAGTAAAACAAAGTACTTGAAGTAAAACAAAGTACTTAAAGTACACCAAAGTACTTGAAGTAAACCAAAGTACTTGAAGTACATAAAAGTACTTGAAGTAATTAAAAGTACTTCAAGTAAAACAAATTATACTTGAGTAGGTAGTATTTTTTGTAAGGAAGTTAGAGGGTTTATTCCTCAAAAGGGGGTTTTCCAACAACTCCTAAAAGCTTTAAGGACTGAACCCTACGTCATTGGAAAGTAGGCCAGTCGGTAAAAACTATAGTTAGGAAAAAAAGTAGGGTTGCTAAGTGTCCTGTTTTAAGTCGGGATCTTAAGCATCCGATGTCCGAAATAATGTAAAATAGGCCTACAATGCCGTACTCGGGTGAGTGCTTGGGCCTTAAAATATTATACGAAAAATTGGTTTTTCCCAAAATGGGTTTTTTCCCTGTGGTTGCCAACGGGTTGGCCTTGACACCCGTTGGCATCCGATACATCTGTCAAAAGCGAGAGTTTTTATATGTGTGCCTACAGCAGGTTGGCACCCAAAACCTATTCTTGGGATACCTTCTACTATTAGGTATCTTTCTTTTTAATTTTCACCAGACCAGAGCACTTATAATTTTCACGTTGACACAAGACCGATTTAAAGAACAAAAAGTCTAATTCTTAGTAATAGTTACACTTGTCTTGCTGTTGTATCCAATTCAAATAAGTGCTGTAATGCAATACAATAGAAACAGCAGCGGTTGCGGGTATTTCTTGTTTTAACTTGTTTGTACGATTATCTAAGGCGTGTAAATTCGAGTACTTGGTTGATTTTTTACTTCAAGTACTTTTTATTTACTTGAAGTACTTTCTTTACTTTAAGTACTTTTTTTACTTTAAGTACATCGTAATACTTCAAGTACTTAAATAAATACTTCAAGTAATTTACTTGGTCAAATCAAGTAAAAATCCAAGTATCTTTATAAAAACTAATTAAGTACAAGTACAAGTGCCTCCTAATAAAAAGTACTCGAAGTAAAATACTTGAAGTACACAAAAGTACTTCAAGTAATCAATCAAATTTTGACAGCTCTGGTTGTAGGGAAGCTTTGAAAATCTGTACAAGATTGTTACCTACAACCGATTTAAAAAAGATGAAATGTGTGTTTTTAGGTGCCTCAGAGACTTCCTCCAAACATAGTACAAAAACGCCATTTATAGATCGATTATTCACCACATACTGGGGCCTATCGACGATATTTGGTGTAGTATCATTTTTAACCATTCTATTTATTGCTCAAGATGAATGTCGCCAGTGTTTTAACAAACTAGAAGACCAAATAACCAAATCAGAATCGCTTACAAAGACATTTTGGACATATGGAAAAAATGTCGATGGTGGGCATCTCAAGGAAGTATATACTGTCCTAGAGAGATTAGGATACAGAAATAATCAAAGTCCCGGTAAGAACCAGACGTGGTATAAAAAGTTTTACTGTTAATATATTATTTAAACAAATTTTAGTTATATAATACTATGTCAATGAATTCCTTGAGTGCGAGAAATGGTATGATGTCGGGTTTTCGTGGTATATTAAGTTTGATTCTATAGGGTGTCCCACGACGAACCGACGCGGTCGATTTGTCAAAAACTTAGCAACGAAAAATTTTGAAAATTTGGTAGTTTACTTATATTAGAAAACAACTGCTAAAATATTTTCAAGAGGGACTTTTTGGTTGTACGGAAAGTCGATGCAAATTCCCTTTTTTTTTTAATAAAACACTAAAAATTATTATTTTTAGTTTCCCCCAAAAAATTTTCTAGATATATTTTGTGTATAATATGCTATACATATAAATAAGTCACCCTGTTAATTTACACCCAAAATACCACTCAATATAAAAAATTGGGCCTTTTTTTTACAAAAATTCAACCAAATTAAATAATAATATCCCGTATAAGAAAAATTTTCCTTTTTTGGGGCTGCCAACGTCATTTTTGTCATAAAATTAAGATATGTCAAAAAGGTTAGACTTGGGTATAAAAAAAACAAAAATATATCTAGAATTTTCTGGGGAACCCAAAAAAGCAATAATATATCTACTCATCGATATTAGTTAAAAAAAAATTTTTAAAATTTTCCCGAATTTTTTAGAAATCGACCGCGTCGGTTCGTCGTGGGACACCCTGTATACTTTCCAGCACTTGCATTGCAGCTCCTCTGTTACTGTGAACACAGAAAAAGACGCCTGTGAAAAATTATTGTTTTTTTATAGTAAACTGTCAATTTATATTGTCACTCATTAACTTTCTACACACACACACACTTTTATAACCTCCGTAATTGTTGGTGCTATTATAAAAGTACTACTACCAATCAACAAAATTTTCTTGCAAATACTCACAACAAGTCTCGGTTCATTTCAATGTTAAAAGCAAAGTTTACTGCTGAAAATATATTGGTTAAACAAGCTAATAACGACGCCGATGTACTGATTATTGAAACAGCAATAGAGAAATTTAATTTGACACATACAACTTTTTGTTGGTGAAATGTAGCCCCCTTTCTTTTCCCCCCTATTAAACTCCAACAAAAAAAACTTTTTTTTTCTAAAACCAGGAAAAGCTCAAAACAATCGAAAAAATATTTATCAAAAGTTTATGCAATAACTGGCGTGATACGACATCTGCATTCAAAAAAAAATTTTTTTAAAAAAAAAGCAAAACCCATTTTTTTTAATTTACCGATAAATTTTTTTCCAGTACCGGAAATAAATTTTGAAATGGTTTTTTAAACTTTTTAAAAATTTTCTTCTTTCAGTTGTGAAAATTTATATATTCGTTTATTTTTTTTCCAATTTGGGAATTGGAAAATGGGAAAATATTTTACGGAATTTTTTAAACATTTTTTATAAAAAAAAGGCGTTTTTAAATTTTTATTTTTTTTGTGACATAATTTACTAGGGCCACGTCCCTTTTAGATTACAAACAAAAAAAAAAATAAATCAAAAAAAAACCATTTTAGGTTTTGGAAAACAAAAAATTTTTGCTCCAAAACATTGGAATACATTCCCCCCGCCTTTTAAACACCAAACAAAAAAAAAATTTGGAAACCAAAACACCCAAATAAAACTTTTGTACAAAAAAATAATGATCACAGAAACATTAAAATCGAGAGGATAGAAAATATAGACCTTGATAAAACAGGAACTTTTGTACAGGAATATGTGGACAGGCCTCTAATTGTCAATGGACATAGGTTTGATATTGGTATCTACACAGTGATAACCTCAATTGACCCATTGAGGGGGTTTTATTTATAATTGAAGGCTTTTTAAAGGGGGGTTTAAATTTACATTTTTCAAAATTTTACCCAAACAATTATAAAAT
>JAHBCN010024088.1:0-12133 GCA_019359885.1 Listronotus oregonensis | reverse complement strand
AAATATATTTTTGGTCGTCCCCTTTTTATGCTCATCAATAAAATTTTCTTGAACTTCCTACTCAGTTCAGTTGCTTTCTTCTCAAAACTTTCATAATGCTCGGAATCTTTACGTAAACCCCTAATGAACAACTCCAATAAATAAAGTAAATTGTACCCTTGGCATATATCTAAACCAGGAGTTTGTAATATTTTGTTAACTTATTAATTCGTTCCAAAATCATTTTCCATATTATAGATAAAACTGCTATTTTCCCTTCGTAATTTTTATACAAACCTTTTGCCTCTAATTTACATTCTGCTTTTTTCAGAGCTCTCATCAAATATGTATCTAAATATCGATTTTTTTGATAGCTAATTTTTACAGCACGAACTGATCATAGTGAAAGGACCATCTAGTGGTGCCTAAATTTTAAAGTGAATATCCAGTAAAGCTCTTTCACTCAACATTTTTAACGGTGTGAGGACGCAGAAAAAAGTGTAAATTTGCTGAATTTTCCCGAAAATACTGTCATTTCCATTCCTGTTTTTAAATACTGAAAATTATTTATAATTTCAAAGTTTCTTAGCGCAATCAGACATAAGTGCTTTGCGGTCCTGTCAACATTGGGGCCCCCTTTTTTTGGGGCCCCAAGCTTAGCCTACTCAGCCTTATGGGAGATCCGCCACTGGGCTGCACTAAGCGAAGTCTAAAAAAGTAAATAAAATTAATTACTTATTCTGAAAATTTAATGATTAATAACTGCAATTTTATTTAAAAAGTTTTTTGTGAAGGGGCCCCCGGGTTTTTCCTTTGATAGAACCACATTAAAAGTAAAAATGGATAAGCTGTGTTTTTTTAAAAAACACTATCATTTTTTGGCCGCCTGCTATTGATAAGACATTTTTCCTAACACACCGACTTTGACGGTTATTCAATTTTTACGGGATGTGAGATACGCCCTAAATAATAATGTTTTAGAGGTTAGAGATAATCGTTGCATTATGCTTTGTAAGAGTTCTAGGATACGGATTGACTATATGACCAATACCAAAAAAAAAAATTGCAGAAAATCAAAAAAATCTAAGATATATTGAGTCTATTCTGAAATTAAAAAATTATATACAGTGCATTCGTATAGTAGTAAAAAATTAAGGAATAAATTTTAAGAAAAAAGTTCGAATATGTAAAGTTTAATTTTTTTGGGCCCTTTTCACATGAAGTTGTGAGGAGGGTGATTTCTATAGAAAGTATGACATCATCGATATATTTTTTAATGATGACGCCTATTTTTTATTGCAAAGTCTAAGGGCCCATTTTTTGCATCTGATGGGACAATTTTTAGTATTTATTAAATAAAAAAAAACGCTTTTTTAGTGGAAATAAATAATTTAGATTCAACTAAGTTAAATGCTCAAATTGAAAATTTTGGGGTGTTAACAGAGCCAAGGCAATTAATGAATAAGTGGTTTCTTAAATGTTTAACGAATTTATCTACTACTTTACAAATACACTCACTAACATGGGCGTAGCGAGGAACGGGCAGGGGGGGGCAGCTCCCCCCCTGAGAAGAGCGGGTTGTTCGCTGGTAAACTGAAATTCTGACGAGCTTCATAACTTGCGACGCTTTTTATAAGACCAAAAAAATGTAACAGGCTTAAAGGCTAGCTTGTGAAATCCAAATACAAAGGATGTGATCTCTAATATAATTTTTGTTTACATCATTTTTTACTCAAAAAAAAGTCACTTATAACGAAAAAGGGTAGCGTTTTTTTTTTGGTTATAGAAAAATAATCATAAAAATTTTTTGAAAACCCAAAAAAATTTTAAAAAAAGTAGTAAAAACCCTAAGTAAAATAGACATAGGAGCGGGCGGGTGGGGGGGGATGCAGGGTGAGAGGGGGGCAACTGATCAGCCAATGTTGTGCGCCTTCATCGGTCGCCGCTCGCATTCATTCAAGCTATTTCTGATTTTTATATATTTTTTTTTTTAAAATACTACCTCCCCTGCTTATGTGAAACTTATATGGTAAAAACAACGATCAAAACAAACAATATAATCTAGGATTTTCTTTGTCTGCCCCACCCCCCTTTTATACAATCCTGGCTATGCCCTTGCTCTATAATAAGATGTAAAAAATTGTCTAAATATAAGTAACAAAATTATTTCCAAATTTTCTAGTTTTGTTCCGATTTTGCTAAATTAAATTTTAAGCTTTTAGGCTAACCTAAAGAATTTTCTGTCACTTTTTCTTTAACAAAGCCCTTTTAAACTTTGTATGCCGATTAAACACCTGAGTTTTTAATCAAAGGGAGATTCCCTGTATTGTGCTTGAAGTCTTCACAAGGCATCACTTGATTTGGCGTTCTTTATTCACAAAACGTTAAACAATTAAGCGTTACGCATCGGAAACATGAACTGCCCGCTCTATTATTTTAACAATTACCAAAGGAAAACAGTTAAAATGACTATAACATCATGTACTTTTTGTATGGTATCCCATTGCAAGAATGTTAAGACGAAATTGCGGCTAGGGCCATTTGTTTGCTTCTTAGAACAACATTTCGGGATATATATTAAACCTTCTTCGTATATTTCTCGCAAAAAACATAAAAAGTACTGACCAAAATACCCAGGCCAGCTCTTTGCGTTTCGGCCATCCTGGACAAAAATAATAATTTCCGCCCCCGAAATTGATTTGGAGGTAAAGGGAAAGGGGATATTAAATAAAGTTAAAAATTAAATACGATTTCAAATACAATATACACACCATTTAAAAATTATTTAAAAATTAAAAACAAAAAAAAATTAGCTACATGCAAATTAACTACTTAAAAATAATTAAAAAAACCTTTTGCAAACTTTCAACTTCCCAAAAAATTTAATTACTTTTTTAAAGGGCTAATTTTCGCAATTACGTGCTCGATAGATATCGTAGGGGTTTAGTCGAGGTTATCTTGATGTTGACCTTAAAATTTTTTTAATTTATTTTAGTTTAGAGAAACTTCTTTCTTCAGTGGCAACACTTATTGGTATAGTTATTAATATACGCAACGCAATACTAAGATTTGGTGCGAGGTTTAAATTTGTAATAAATTTTAGTACTTCCAGAGAATTTTTTTTTCCCTAGAAGATTAAATACTACGGGTATCTCATCTGCCAATTCACTTCCATTTAAATCGGATAAATCTTCATTGGTTAAAATATTTTCCAATTCTTTACAATGCGATATTAAATTTTCTTTTGGCATATTTTTTAAATCGTAGATGTCATAAAGAAATTTAAAATATGCACTATGGTCACTTAGAAGTTTAAACAGTATTTAGAAAATTAATGGCTTGATTAATTGTAAAGAAAAAAAATCTACTTTGTATTTTCTTTTGGGATCTTCGAGCACTTCATCTCTATGTTCATAGGAAAACTAAGTTTTTGATTATTGGCACAAAATTATTGGATTATTGCCTTAATTTATTGTATTTAAATTAGCGTACACATTGTTTCCGAACCTTTAGCATTACAAAAGGAAGTGCATATAACAATAATGGAAAAAATATTTTAACTTAACATGTATGCTTTTGGACCAAGGAAGTTTAAAGGTGTATGGAAGCCCAATGCTATGGCCCATTCGATCAAAAAATGTCTAGCCCAGTATGAAAATAACTGTCAAAGTTGGCCCCGCCGATTTTGCGCAATAACGAAATTCCACGAAATAATTTAATGTGTTGCCTACTTACACACTGATAAATCAGTGTAGTTAGGCAACACATTATACTTTATGGGAGCCGTATTAGTTTCGATTGTTTTGCTTTGTGTGATTATATTTTGTGGTTGCAGAAGTTTTTTGGATTGATAAAAACCTTCTTATTTTAGTGATTAGTGTTTATTAAATTGTGACTATAATTTTGTGTTTATTGTTTGTTACTTATAATATCGTAACAAAATGACTAGAGGTTGTATGGTTTTATCTTGCAAATCTAAGGGTAACATACCCGGCATTTTTTACTTTAGGTAAGTATTTCTTATATTTAAATTAGGTGCTTCTTATGAGACGTAACGTTAGGTAACCGAATAAATAATAATATATCAATTATGAATTATAGAAAAAGAAAACTTCATAGGAAATAGAAGTGAGAAAAGTAAGGCAATCTTAACTATCTTTTAGATGATTTCCACAATGTTTGTGTATTTCTGTGGATTATTAAAAAAAATAAGGTTTACATTTAGGTACTTTTATTTCATTTAATAATTTAGTACATTCTTTTAAAGGATCAAAATTATTAATTACTGGGCAGACCAGGCAAATTTTAATATATACAGGTCCCTCTAATTGAATAAAAGAAAGTACAATTTTATGTTAAAATTCCTTTTTGCTTTTTCTGTGTTTGTTTAAAAAGAAATTAGATTTTTGGTTTCTTAAACTTACATTATCAACTTTTTAAGCTCGGCATACTGTAGACACATAATATTTAACGGTTACTGTTACAATGGATACCTAGGTACCAAAGGTTACTAAACATTTTTAACCACTGTTATTCTGTCTCATGAATGTTTGTTATTAGTGAAAAGTATATGCCTAAAAGGCAGTTATAAAAATTTTCACTTTTTAATGTACAACCACAATCTTAGGATTAGATTAAACTCATTTACACTATCTTGCCCTTCTTTTATCACAAAATTGGTGATAAGTACATGAAACTATCATACAATGTTTAAAATTTATTTTTAAAAAATCGTGTTTTTATTTATTTACAAAGATTTTTGGTAAAAATACAAAACTCCCAAAAATATCGACCATTTAAATAAAAGGCTGTAAAGTGGCGCCATCTATTCTTTCCATAGTATATGAGATGATATAAAATCCAATATTACACAATAATTTTAAATATTCTATGGTCGTATCGTTTAATAACCAACAATTTTGTGCAAAAAAAAACAGTGAATGCTTGAATTTTACATTTGATGATGTCAACTTTATAGATAGTAACAAAGAATTATGGAAGTCCGGCTCTGACCTACTATTCATTGCGCAAACTCCGTGGGGCCAATCCCACGATTCCCGCTGCCCTGCACGCCTGGACAATTTTGTTCTAAAGTATTGGGCTTCCATACACCTTTAAACTTCCTTGTTCTGGACTAAAATAAGAAGTTTTTTTAGCTAGAAATTTTTGAGTATTCGGCACAATTTGGCATAATAAAGACGGTGCCGCGCCACAGCTCGATTTTAAAGCTTTTAAGAGTCCATTTGCGCCGCGAAAATTGGATCCAATTTGGGGTTCCATAATGTTTTTCTTAAAAACGGTATAAGTTATGGATAATTTTCAAAAACTATATGAAAGCCAACACTTAAATCTAGGCTTCTGCTCTAATAGTTTTTTTAAATTTGGATTTAGTTTTTAATATTTCCTTGAGTGAAAGTCACCTTTAAATCGGTTATGTTTAGATACTTTTTTCTCTTAACTCGACTAATATTTCAAAAATCCGTTACAGCAGAGGTATAGATTATTTCCTTAGCTTTAAAATGGTGTATTATTTATGTCATTTAAGTAAAAAATAGTTACCGAAAAACGTTATATCCTGTAGGCTTGCAATCGGAAACAACATCGCATCGATACACCGAATTTGTAAGAACCTAAATAAAATATAATATTTTTAATGCGGCTATACGAAAATTGTGGTTGTGGTTGTTTGTTGGTCTCCGCCCCACCGTCTCCGCGTCCTTTCGCCCGATCCCTAAGATGTAGCGTAAATGCACTCGTAATTAATTCATAATAAAAATTTTATTGTTTACAAAGAAAATGGTAAATGCCTAATGGAAAAAAAATTAAATTACTGGCCCCAAAGGTGGCTTATTCATTTTTACTTTTACTTGTTTCATATTTTATCGAAAAAATGCCGCTCGGCAGATGCCCGGGTTGCCCCCTAAAGCGGGCCCGAAAGTAAAATTTTTTTAAATTATTTAAAACAATCCAGACTTTTTTTTTTAAATTTAAATTTTTATCTATATTTTAAATTCTTTTTGACTGCATTTTTTATTTGGGATACCCTGTACATTACACAAAACTATTAAAATCTAACCAAATTCCTCATTAAACTAGAAACAATTTTCCCTGCTTTACCCCAAATTCCATTCAATGATTTTGTTGAATTAGTACCGATCCACTCCATTGAATGTACATCGAGGATCAACGGGTCCGAATAATGCTGTCAAAAAGGGTTGTGTGATCCCCGAAAAGGTATAGGTAAAAAATTTTTAGGACCCGTTTTCTGCAGCAGCGACATTGGCTGCTTCTCTGGTATTAGAGCGAATTGCTTAAAATTACATTTTAAGTTTCTCCCGAAATTCACATCTGATTTATAGGATACCGAAAATTAGTGTTTCCTGGGAAAGCAGGCCCCTTCACGTGAAAATTAATGTTTCAACATTACTCATAAATAAAAAAGTAATAATAAAAAAAAAAAACTTTTCTTCTGGCAAAAAAAAACATTGCTTGAGGAAGAGCTTTTATAATGCCTAAAGTTAACAGAAAAAAGGTTTGAAATAAAAAATGTTAGTCCCCAAATAAAAAAGAAAATTTACACCCAATATTTTGACCAATTAAAGTTCGCATTTTGTTTCGTTACATAGAACAAAAAAAATTCCCGGAAGTTTTCACCTCCGGGGGGAAAGGGGCATGAAATTACACTGGAAAATTTTTTTGATTTAAAATTAAAATTACATTTTCAGGTTATATAAATTTTTCAATAATAATATCTCAAGTTAAAAAGGAAAACCCTTTAAAATTTTCCCAAATTTTTTTTATTTTAGTTGATTATTATATTTACTTGTTATAAAATTTAAAATCTTTTTTAAGAAAGGTTTTAATGTTCTAATTTTACCCACTTCTTCTTTCTTTAATAAATAAAAAAAGGAAAATTTCACTAAATTTAAAATTGCGTTTAAAAAAATAAAATTGTACTTTAAAACAACTTTTCGTTGGATCCAAAGGGATCCATATTTCTTAAATTAGAAGAAAATGATTTTAAAACCCCCGAAAAAAAGGTAATAAATGTCGGGCCCGCATTTTTGTAATAAATAATTAAAAATTTTAAGTTCCGAGGATATTTTTAATTTCACTGACTTTTTACAAAACTTAATAAAAGTTTTCAAACCGATTCATTTTTTTAGAAAACCAACGATTTTAGAAAATTTAAATTTTAATTTTTTTAATAAAGGAGATAATTATATTTTTATTTAACATAATAATAAATAAATTTAATGTCAAATGCGTAATAATTGTAAAAAAATATATTTTACCAATTTAGTAAAAAAATTTATAGAAATTTAAAAAGTAAACACCATGATTTTCTTTTTTTATTTTGTTAACTAAATTTGTTCTTATATTTTATTTAACCCAATGATGATTAATTTCGTTGATACTAATTTCCCCATCTTAATTTTTTTTTAAAAATGTATTTCTCCAATTTGTAAAACGAATTTGAAAAAAACCGAAAGACTGATTTATCGACTTATTTTTTTATTTTTTAACTAAAGGAGATAATTTATTTTTATTTAAAATAATAATATTGGAAATTTCATGATATAATACTGCGTTTAATAAAAAAAATAAAATTTGGGTTTTTTTATTTTTTTTAATTTTTTTTCCCCTTTTTTTTTTTTTTTTTAAGTAAAAAAATATATTTTTCCAAAAAAAACTTTAGCAAAATAAATTTGAAAAACTGAGAGACTGGGTTCTATTGACTTATAACTAAAAACTTTTGCTCTTTTGAAACGATATAAAATGACAATTATATTGTCTTTTTGAATTGAATACAAAGTTTAGGGACCCACTATTTAAATTTTAAAACTGTCACAAAACATCCTTATTTTTTAACACTTGTGAAATTTTCTTTCCGAATACCATTTGGTCCAAAATTTTTTTAAAATTTTTTTCCCCACGAATATTTTTAAAAAAATTTTTAAAATATTCGTGACTTGAAAAAAATTCCGAAATAATTTAGAAATTTTTAAGAAGTGAAAAAATCCAAAAAAGGGGAAAATTTATTTAAAAACAAACCAAACAAATTTTCAAAGTCCCGGAGAAAAGTACAAAACTTTTTTTTATTTAATCTGTTTTGAAAAAACAAAAAATTTTTTTTTAAAAAAATGGTTTTTTCAGACCGAAGAGAAAGTTTCTTGTGAGTATGAAAAGGGGTCTAAATTCTAGCCTACATTGGGATGTCGGCAAAAAAATAAGGTTTTGGGAAAAAGGGGCAAAAAGCCCTTTAAAAGTTTAAAGTTTGAATACCCGAAGGCTTTTGGGAAAAGAATATTCCGATTTTTTTTTTTTTTATTTTATCACTCTATTGGGTTAGATATAACAAAATAAATTTTACATTTTTATTTTTTTTTTCTGTTCAACAAAACAGTGTTATTAGATTTACAACCGACGTTTCGTCTTTAGATCTATCAAATTTTGGGAAATTTGGGCCCTGGATTTTTTATTATTTCAAGATTTTTAAGGCCCCAAAAACCAGTGAGATCACATTATTCAAATAATTCATATTAAAGAATTCCCATAAAAAATGTTTAGAGGGAGATAAAATAGTTTTTTTTAAAATTTTTTCCCCCGGAAACATTAAAATGATTTTCTTAAATAAGGCCATACCTAAGGGTTTTGTGCCCTTAAAAACTTTTTAAACCGAAAAAAAAATCCGGGTTTCGTATTTAAGAAAAAAAATTGATGATGTACTCAAAGACGAAAGTTGTGTAAAATAAAAAATGTTTTGTTAAACAGAAGTAGTAGAATAGGAATGTAAAATTTATGTTGTTATAATATTTAAAAAAAGTCAAAAAAAATAAAATTAAAATTTCCAAAATTTTTTTTTAACTTTAAAAAGGGGCATTTGACCCACTTTGCGTAATTTGGCTTTTTTAAACCCGCCCTCAAAATTTTGGGAACCTTGTACCAATTTGCCAAAATATAGCCCAAAAGAGAGTAACGGGGCCAACTTTAATTCCACCTTTTTAAAGAAAAAAATTTTTTAAACAAAAAAAAACATCCCAAAATATAAGGTTTTTTTTCTTTGTTTTAATTTAAGCTATACTTTGATTTTTGGGAAATTAAAAAAAAAAAACAAAGATGTTCCTTTATATATTTTTTTTTTTTTTAATATAAAGAAACCAAATAGGCCTTGTTCAGCCCACTTAAAAAGACCCGCTGGTTAGCACTATATATTTAGAAATAAAGTCTGTTTGTTATTTAAAAATATGACATATTTTACATTTTTTTTCTAATTGTTTATAAAGGTGTATTTTTAAATCCAGAAAAAAGGAAAATAGTTAAAAAATTTTTGAATAAAAAATAGTTATATTAAAACCCCTTTTTTTTGTTTTATATAATACATTTTATTTAAAAATATATCCAATTGACTGAGAAAAAAGGGAAAATAAATTAATATAAAATATATTTGGGGTCTAACAAAAAAAATTTTTTAAAACTTTTAGTATTTAATATACGGTAAAAAATTTTATTTTCGTGTATTTTACCAATCCTAAGGTAAAGTAACAAATTTTAATGATAGAAAAAAAAAAATCAAGCGAGTGATCCTACGTGCAGAATAAAACTGAAATAATAATCTACGTTTTCGAATAATCAATCTTATAACTCAACGTTTTGTCTTTGCAGTCGTTTGTAAAATGTATATAAAGTTTAAATTTTGGGTTGTCAAATCATACTATTTTTAAAACATTTTTTTATCATTTAAAAAATATTATTGGCCTGATACTATATTTTTTTTAGCAATTATGCTAGTCTTAAACTTTTTAAAAAAATTTTTTTAAATGAAATAGTCACAAAGAGGTTTTATTAAATTTTTTTACGAAAACATTTTGCAATATTTAAAATATTAAAATTTTATTAAGGGACAGAAACAATATTCCAACCCGCAGTTATAAAGTATCTACTTAAAATTTATAGGGAATATATACTGGAATGTTTTTGCATGCTCTGACATACCTAATTAAATAAAAAAAAAACCAAAAAACCACCAATTCCCGGGAACCCGGAACCTACAACAATAGGGGGCTGCGGCACTCTTCCGCAGACTATTAACCGACCCCATACCAGTGGCTCTGATCCAGGAACCATGCTTCGTGAGGAGCCAGGTGAAAAAAGGGTTTGGAAAAGCAGGTGTTATATTGACGAAGTGGTAATACTCGAAAAAGGCAAACATTTCACCACTTTAGCAGAAGCTTTCAAAAAGGGGCCCCAAGCATCATACAACGCTGATGTCAAGGAATAAACTTTAAAGTCGTCGCCCAGAAAAACCCCAATACTGCCATTTACAAACAGAAGAAATATAGGATACTGCAAAAACCTTTTAAAAAATGGAAACAGATAAAAACTGGAAAAGAAGTGAAATACCTAGCTCTAATTCTGAACACTAAATTAACGTGGAACCAACGGGGAGCCTGCTCTAAAAGCTCTAAACTTTCATCGTTTTGCATCAAAAATCCCGGTGGAGTGCCTGAACGACTTAAAAAAACAACCCCCGGGAACCAGGATATCACTTCTTTGGGTTCCTGGACACACGGGAATGGGGCAAAAAAAAAGGGCAGCTAACTAACTAGTTTAATCTAGAAGGTTTATTGAGTATCGCCATAACCACCCCTTGGGACTATTAAAACAGGCGACGAAAAAAACAATAGACAGGTCCTTAAACAAAATCGGGGTTGTTGGCACGCATCCCCTGGTCAAAGATATGCAAGGTAACTCGGGTCTCATTTAGTTAAGACAAGTAGAGGACTTTTGACGGCCACTGTCGTCTAATAAAATACTTGCAAAAAGGGGCTCACATAATGGTCCCGCAACTTGCGGTTTTGGGGGGGGAAAGGGAGGAAACAACTTCAAAATAATATATACTGCAATGCACTGACGTTCAAAAACATATTGTTCGAAAACATAAAGAACGGAACTTCGCTTCTACATGAACATCTTGGTAAATACCCACTAGACCTGATAAAGGGAAGCGGACTTCCACAACAAAAAAGGGGAGCATGATAAGCTAGTAAGCTGCAGTGCAAATATGAGCATGCGACCAACCCCGCTTAAACTAACTAATCAACTAATACTAAGATCTAAAATTCGATCAAGGTCTTTTTTGACTTGGCAAGTTTTTTACTAATTTGTCTGTATTAATGAAAATAACTGTCTGTATTAATGAAAAAAAAAACATTCATTAAAAACAGATTAGTAAAGAACTTGCCAAATTCGAAATTATGACTTAAGCTTTAGGATAGAATTTCATTCTTCAGAAAAGAAGTATAGAAAAAATCATGAAATTTTTAAATTCAATACCAGCGAATACAAAATAAGGTCCAAGTTCCTACCCAAAAATCCCGGCCTCTTATTAAAGTACTTAGATTTTTGAATAGGAACTTGGCCCTTATCTTACATAAGTGTTTTTGTTGGGATCTCTTCTCTTTTTTCTAAGTTTAATGAATAAAATTGAATCCTGCCTTCATTTTAAATTTTGAGACAATTGGGACCTCAGAAACTCAGGTTTAATCACCAAACTTATACTCGTAATATACCCCGTAAATTTACTGTGAAACAGTCAGTAGTAAAATGAATGATTTTTAAGATGGAATATTTTAGAAACCTTTTGACATAATTTTATCACTTTTTTACAGATAATTAGATTTGTTATGTGAATTTTAATAACACATCTCATACCTTTTTGTGAAACAATAACGAAGAAATGATAGGAGAGGGAACAAGCTAAAATGTTTCGTGTAATGGATCAGTCCGGAACTTGGACGGGCGCACTACCTTAATTCCGGAATATTATCCTTTAAAATTTAAAAATAAAATTATTATCTCCTTAGAATTTCCTTACGGTATAAAAGATCACACCATGTCAATGCTATTATAGATAACTACAAATCACGTGTCTGTGTATTTATTCCAGAGAAGATAAATAACACATTGGGAAAACTTATACCATTAAACCATCGTTAGATCTATTAAACTTCAAGAAGGTAATGTAATTTCCCAAACACATTGGTTTTAAAATGACTGTAGTCAAAGGAGCTAATTGTGCCTTAAAGAAAGGGAAAAAGACCGGAGTTACGGTTGGTCCCCGTTACAGCTTTTAAGGAACCGGTTTTTAAAT
>JAHBCN010024087.1:0-12108 GCA_019359885.1 Listronotus oregonensis | reverse complement strand
AAAAGCTGCTTTCTAACCAGAACTAACCATGACCGACTAGAACTTAGGGTTTTTGAATTTGTCTGAAATGCTAACCAAAACTAACCATGACCGACTAAGGGCGTTTGATTTTGTCTAAAAGGTCGATCATGGTTAATTCTGGTTAGTTAAAGCAGGAGCGGTCTTTTTTAATACGTCCCCGCATTTTCACGTCTGAAATATACTTGGGGAAAATAAAAAGCTGCTTTGCTAACCAGAACTAACCATGACCGACTAGAACTTGGGGCTTTTGAATTTATCTGAAATGCTAACCACAACTAACCATGACCGATTGAGGGCGTTTGATTTTGTCTAAAAGGTCGATCATAGTTAATTCGGGTTATTTAAAAGCAGGAGCGGTTTTTTTTAAACGTCCGCGCATTTTCACGTCTGAAATATAATTGGGAAAATAATGGGAAAAAAAAAAGTGTTTGCTAACCGAAAACCATACCGATGAATTTAAAAGTCAAAAATTTGGGGACGTTTTAAAAGACCGCGCATGTTATATGCTGGAATATTTTTCAGATAGTTCTCCTTTTAAAAGGGCTTTTTATTTTCCCCAATTTTTTAAATGAAAATTTGGGGACGTATTAAAACAGACCTCCATTTGGCAACACGAGCTGACGTTTTTTTGTCAAAAAGGGAGTTTTCGAAAAGGGAAAAAATCAATGGTAATTTTAAATCTTAAAATCAAAAAAAAAATATTAAAACACATAATTTCTCTTCTCCGCCAGTATATTTGCAACCCCCGGGACCCTAGAATATGACTATATAAAAATTTTGCCAAATAACCCAAAAAAATAGAAGAAAACCGTATAGGGTTTTACCGTCTTTTCATATACAAAGAACGTTCAGGAACATGACTTGCGGTTCTTTTTCGATCTGGTTGGCAATAAAAAAATATGTGGAACTACTTCCTGCTTCATAATTATTTTTCCACCCATCATCTTAAACGTACATAATTTTCCATGTCTTCTTCCAACTAAATTAGAAAAATATGGTAATTGTTTACAAAACGGTTTTCTGCTATTTTTGGAATAAATGGCAAAATTTTTATACAGTCGTATTCTAGTGTCCTCAGGGATTTCAAAATACTTTGGCAGAAGAGAAATTATTTTTTTTAATATTTTTTATTTTGTTTTAAAATTTAAAATTACCATTGATTTCTTCATATAAAGCGAAAACTCCCGTTTAAGAAACGCAAAAATTATTTTTAAGGTTAACCGTGCAGTGTTGCCAAATCGGAGTCTTTTTCAATTCGTCTCCGCATTTTCACGTCTGAAATAAATTGGGTAAAGTAAAAAAGCCGCTTTGCTTAGAACTAACCATGACCGACCTTTAGACAAACAAAAGCTTTTGTTCTAGTCGGTCATGGTTGTTCTTTAAGCACTTTTTATTTATCCCAATTATATTTCAGACAGATAGAATGTCAAAAAATTTGATGGCCTAAATTTATTAAATCTGGCAACACAGAGAACCCCCAAGTTTGTTTTTTCCTAAAAATTTTAAAAAAAATACACAATTTTTTGTTTGTGCGCACGTAAATTCGTATTCCTAATAAATAACAGAAGGTGTGTATACCAAATATTAACCATATAATAGTAAAATAGCAGAAAACCGTTTTGTAAACAATTACCAAAAATATACTTAAGTAGGTATTTATGTATTTGTTAATTATAACCTTATTTTTAACTTACATTAAAGTGGTCTTCACAACAGAAAAATTCACTTTTTGATTTTGTCATATCACGTCTTGCTGCTTTAAACCATCGTTTCCTACGCTCATAATCTCCCCGGGGCACACGTACAAAAATTTTGTTTGGTGTACTCACAGACGTGCTCGTGCAAAGGGGCACAAAACACCATTTTCTATGTACTTCGGACATATTATTTATTCAAACAGCTGTTAATGTTTCTTGATCGTAACTGCACCCTAAATTTTTTCGACTGTAACCACGTAAATAACGCCGTAATAAAATTTAAACTTTAAACTCGCTTTAAAGGTGAAAATGTATTTGAAACACGAATGTCGCTTTACTCTTTGTACGGTCTGTGACGTCAGACAGCAATGACCTTCGGAAAGCTCGTTTTGGCGCCAATTGTTTGCGTTTTTGCTTGAAATGTATTTTTATAATTTTTTTTGAGGTTACTATACGATTTATATGCATATTAGCTATCATTTTATATGTTTTCTAAAAACGTGAAAATACCCAATCTGTATTCTCTTAAGAGATGGCTAAGGTTTGGCGACGTCTGATTTAAGATTTAATTTTTAAATTTTTAAACCCTTAATCGAGTATTTACTTAAATGGGACTGCTGTGATTGTGTGTTGATATGTATTGTTTGAGTTTCCTGCTATGTGAAAGTTCATCTTCTTGTAATATTTTTAGCAACTATTGTATGTAGTGCAGTTACAAATATTTTAAGCTTTTTTTATTTTGTATGTATTTTTAAGTTTTTAATGTTTTGTATGTTATTTCTTTTTTATATTAATTTTTGTACCATTTAGGGATTTATCCCTGTAGTGTACTGTACTGTGAATAAATCTCCTCTTACGCGTGTCGCTACCGTACACGAGCACAATGTGTTCTGATGTGTCCTGGTGTCCCTGTCTCCTGGAGAGTATGACGAGCAGACGATTAGATCCATCATACCCTCCTCTCCCGGTCTAGTGACGTGGGTAGCTACCAGGTCCTTGTTACAGGAACCAGATGTTCTTTCTGAGGCCGCATCTCCGGTCTTATTCTATAAAAACGGTCCTATCCGCTTTCTGTTTAAAGCCAGGGAACCCTTTTTCCTATAAAGGCGGTTCTGTCCTAACCACAACTAACCACCTGTAAGAAACACCTGGTATAGTTTACTGTGCAATTATATAATATAATGAATGTGGATACAATATTATTTCACTTTGATAGTAAGTTTATGATATGGTGATTTTAGGAATCAGAACCTGTAAGATACTTTTCATTCCATCCCAGTGGAGATCATTTAATTGTTGCCACAAACCATCCAGTAATCCGAATGTACGACGTTAATACAATGCAATGTTATGTATGCCCGTTTCCAAATCAACAGCATAGTCAAACAGTTACATGTTTAAAATGGTCATCAGATGCGAAATTCTTTGCCAGCTGCAGTAAAGATGGAGCTATTAAGTTGTGGGATGGAGTGTCTAACAGGTGTGTGTCACGTTTTATTTGGGGTGTGATTTGATTAGTAATTATTTACTTTTTAGTTATCATATAAATTGGTATGTTTTCAAAATGATAGATCTGTCACCAATTTGTTAAAACCAAAGTATTAAAAAAATATCTGTAAATGTATGTGCAATCAACCAAAGATGCAATTAATATCCAAACAATAAATATACATTACCAGAACTAACTTCCATAAGAATTTATCTGGTGAAAGATCTACTGTTTTGGAAACAAATTTATTATTTCGAACATGAAAGCAATTTATTAGGCATAATTTACAGTGATTATTTATTTAGTTAGAATTCAAACTGTTACAAATTTGGATACATAAATTTAAAAACAAATAAGTTAATTCGACATAAAAAATACATTTTGGATTTTTTTTTTAAATAATAAAGGAAATTATCAAGGTGATTAAAAAATATTTCCCTTTTGTTTCACAGATTGTAGCTAAAATAAGTTTTTAAATTTAACCACAACATATCAAAAAACTGTTTTTTATAGGTAGTAATATGTCTTAAAAGTAGTAATAAACACTAGAATTTGACAGAATATTAACTTTATTTGTTTGGGTATTTCAGCTATTTATTATTACCATATTAAATTTTCTCATTTAAATCACAAATTTACTGTATGAAATAAATTATTTTGTTGTAACTAAAAGTGAATATGAAATTCTTTTTAATAAAACATGATGAGATGCTTTCAAAAATAAACCAATAAGTGAGGTTGATTCTATTCAGATTAGTTCCTTAAATATTCTTTCAGAATCTATGAGAAAAATACAAAAGGTGACTTCCTTTTTTTAAGGTAGTTCACTCGCGACAATTGTACACAAAATTATCGTCATATAGTAAGTAAACCCCGGCCCGTCTACAAATCAAACCGAGATTATTATGAACATCTTTTATCTTCATCTTTTCCATACCATTCGCGCTGAACTTGCCCATTTCTCTGTGGGAGCGCGAGGTCTAATAGGGTAATAATTAATAGAAAATGGGGTTTGAATATATAGGATTATGTTGAGACATTGGACGTTTTACCTTAGGATGCTGATTGCCAGGACCATCACTTTCTTTTCCTTGTTAGCAGTTCTTACTCACATCAATCCAGTCTTTTCACTAATTAGTTTAAACCCGTATTATCGGCCAATTAGAGTTTGAGTTTGTTTAACACTTTATTTATAATTTTGAGGATGAATTTTATATATTTTTATTCATTTTTGTCAGAGACCCGTGTTGCACGTTTTCGGGTGAGATGCAGAGAGAGAGAGAGTGTAGTAGGTATGTCTTCTTTCCTTCCTTTTCTGGCTTCGTGTTGATCGCCAACATAGGAGGGAAAAAGGAGGGGAATAATGGGGGTAAATTTAGAGATTATTACCTTAATTAATATTTTAAAATAAAACAAAAAAATATAATTCAATGCGGATCGAACATACCGCCCGCTTAAAATGAGAATCATTTTATATATAAAAAGAGAAACAAAAGAGAAAAATTCTTATACTAAGTACAAATTTTTGTACCTTAAAACTAAAAAATATAGAGAAAAACAATAAATTATTCTTGTGTGGGTAGAGGGCACAATTTATTAACCGGGCGCAAAAAATTACCCGTAGCGGTTTTAACGGTGACTACGCGGATCTGACCATCTTTACCCGGATGGAGAGATATGACGCGCCCCATACTCCATTTGAGAGGAGGTAAGTTGTCATCTTTTATTAAGACCAAAGTATCAAGAGTTATATTTGAGGTTTGTTCAGTCCATTTACTGCGTTGCATAAGAGTATGCAAATATTCACTGCTCCAGCGTTTCCAGAACGTCTGATGCAATTGTTGCAGTAATTGCCACCTAGACAAGCGACCTATTTTTATACCACCCAAGTCAGGTTCAGGGAAACTATTCAGGGGTTCTTGGGTGAGAAAATGTCCGGGGTTAAAACATTCAAATCATTGGGGTCCGAACTCATGGGATAAAGGGGGCGTGAATTTAAAACACTTTCAATCTGGGTTAGAACCGTAGTAAGTTCCTCAAAAGTTAATATATGTTCCCCAATAACACGAACAAGGTGATTTTTTACGCTTTTTACACCTGCCTCCCAAATACCACCGAAATTTGGTGCGAGAGGAGGGTTAAAATGCCAAATGATTTTTTCAGAGCTACATGCATCCTGAGCATACCTACACATTTCCCGATACGCACCTGTAAAATTCGTACCATTATCGCTATACATATCACTAACTTTACCCCTTCTGGATATAAAGCGACGTAAAGAAGCTAGAAATGCCTCACTGGAAAGGTCAGAGACTAATTCGATATGAATACAACGAGTAGCCATACATACAAAAATTGCAGCGTATGCTTTCAGAATTTTTGAGTTTCTTAAGTTACTAGCTCGAATAGAAAATGGACCTGCCATATCAACCCCGGTGTGAGCAAAAGCCTTTAAGGTAGAGAGTCTAGCCGGGGGCAAGTCACTCATTATGGGCTGTACAGAAACAGGATTAATGCGAAAGCAAGTAGTACATTTAGAGATTACTCGGCGAATAGTACGTTTGGGAGCTAAAATCCAATAGCGTTGAGTAAGCAAATATTGCATAGTTTGTAGACCAGGATGTAAATATGATTTATGAGTAAAATTGATTATAAGATCCGTGAGACGGTGATTGGAGGGTAATAAAATAGGGTGTTTTTGATCATGAGCGATTTTAGCATTTTTTAATCTGCCGCCAACACGAAGTATTTTTTGATCGTCGAGAAAAGGATCGAGTTTTCTAAGAGATTTTGCTAATTTTTTATTATTTATTAATGCATCAATTTCAGCAGAAAAAACATTATTTTGAACATTTTTTATGAGAAGTAAAAGAGCCTGATGCATTTCAAGTAAAGAGAAAAAATTTGAATGTTTATAATCTTCCTTGATATCTCGTTTTAAATGTTTAACTTTAAAATTGTGAATAAAGCGAATTAGGTAACAAATTACATTTTGAATTTTAGTAAGAGAAGAGAATTTATTTAATAATTGGTCAAATTCTGAGTAATTAATAAAAATAGAAAGGGTAGTTTTACGTCTTTCTTCTGAGGGTTCAAAGAGTTCATAATTATTGGGGGGCCAATTTTCTTGGGGTTCACTTAACCAGGAAGGCCCCGCCCGCCATAGCGTATTTTCTAAGAGATCCTGAGGTGACAAACCACGTGATCCAGGGTCCGCGGGGTTATCAGTTGATATCACGTGATGCCATTGAGAGGGGGGTATTTTTTCTTGGACATGAGAAATGCGATTAGCAACAAATGTAGAGTATTTTGAGGGCTCCTTTCTTAACCAACATAGAACTATAAGAGAGTCCGTCCAAGCAAATACTTTATTAATTTTTATTTTTTCAGAATATATCTCTAAAACATATTGAAGCAAATTAGAAAGCAAAACAGCAGCACATAATTCTGCACGGGGAATAGTCAATTTTTTAACAGGACAAATACGCGATTTCGAGATTATAAAATGAGTTTTTATAGAGCCATTTTTATTTAGAGTTCTGAGAAAGATAACGGCACAGTAGGCATTTTGACTACTGTCACAAAATCCATGTACTTCTGCGCAAACAATATCGTCTTCCAAAATTCTACGAGAAAATTTTACCTCAGATAAAAGTGAGAGATGAGCGCTAACTTTATTCCAAGTATTAACAATATTTTCTGGGGGAGAATCGTCCCAATCAATACCCAATTTCCAGAGATTTTGTATTAAAATTTTTATACATACTGTTACGGGGACCAAATTTCCGAGGGGGTCAAATATAGAAGCGAGTTGACTCAACATATTTCTTTTTGTGCAAGGCATTTGTTTGGGGGTGACTTTAAATATAAAATTATCAGTTTTAAAATTCCAAAATAAACCCAAAATTTTTAAGGGAGCTGTATTTTCTATATCAAACGAGAGGGGTCAATTTGACAGTATTCAGAGGGTAAATGAGTTAATAAAGAGGGATGATTTGCCGCCCACTTTCGTAATTCGAAACCACCTGTTTTTAAAAGAGAAATTAAAGATTTTTGGTGAGAGAGGGCTTCCTCAAGGGTGTTTTTTCCTGATAATAAATCGTCTACAAAAATATCGGTTTTTAGGGTTGCACTGGCGAGGGGGTAGTTTACGAGTTGCTCATCAGCTAGCTGCGATAATGTTCTGATAGCCAAATAGGGGCTAGAACTAACGCCAAAAGTTACAACTTGTATTTCTAAATCTTGGATTGGTTCAGAGGGAGAAAAGCGAAATAAAATTCTTTGATAGGGGTATGTTTCGGATTTACCCTTATCATACGATACATAGCTTTAATATCGGCAGAATAACAGTATTTATGTAACCTAAATTTTAATAATATCGAAACAATATCTTGTTGCAACTTGGGACCGGTTAATAAACAGCTATTGAGACTTTTATTTTCTAAATCCTTTTCGCCCGCGTTATAAACAATACGCATTTTTGTGGTAGGGCTGTCTGGACGCAAAATCATATGGTGAGGAATATAATAAGTACAAAAATTATTAGGGTCATAATGAACTATTTTCATTTGCCCTTGAGAGAGATATTCCTTTATACCATCACTATAAGCAGAATAAAGAGAGGGGTCTTTTATCAAACGTCTTTCGAGTGAGAGAAATCTTCTTAAAGCTATGTCTCTAGAACCCTTAAAGGTGGGTTCTGGGCCTTTAAATGGTAACTCCACTACATATCGACCACTATTATCGCGAAAAGTAGTGTTTTTATAGCGCTCTTCCGCCAAGATATCGTCTGGAGATAATTTTAAAGAGGTAGGTACTTGTTCAAGGTCCCAGAATTTTTTAACGGAGTTTTCTAGAGTTTCTAGAGTCGTTAAAAAATTATTTAAATGAGAAGGGGGATAAGGCGATTGTTTTATATTTCCCATAATTATATAGCCTAGAGTTGTTTCAAGAGCGATTGGTTCATAAATTGAGGTAGCTACAGAGGTACCTGTGAGCAAAAAACCGAAAATATCAGCACCCACCAATAAATCTATGGGACTGGAAATATTAAATTGAGGATCAGCGAGGGGCAAATGAGAAAATTGCTTGAATTGTTCACTTGGGAGAGATTGAGAGGGTTGATTATTACATATGTGAGGTAAAATTATAAAATCGAGAGTATAAGAGGGACTTGATTTATTTAGGGGTTTTATAGTAAGGGTAACACCTCCATTAGAGCGGGAGTTGGTTTGACCGATACCAGATATATTTATAGCGAGAGGGTATTTTTGAACATGTAGTTTATGAAAATATTTTTGAGTCAAAAAATTACTTTGTGAGCCGCTATCAATTAGTACGCGTGCGGGTTGATTATTTCCATAGCCATCTTTGACTTCTACTAAAGCCGTAGCCAATAATGCATTATTTGAGAAATCGGAGAGATTACACGAAGTACTAGGCATTGAAAAGGTTTGATCATTACTTTGGGGTACGTAAGGCACTGTTTGAGAATTATTATTATTAGGGGGTTTCACCAGGTTTTTATGTAATAAAGTATGGTGTTTTTTAGAACAGCCACTTATTTGGCAATACATGCGTGAATTACAATGCCAATTAGTGTGACGTGTCCCCAAACAGTTCGTGCACCATTTTCTTTCTTTAATTAAGTTAAATCTGTCATCTATAGATTTTGACAGAAATTGAGGGCAGTTATAAATAGGGTGAATTTGTTGGCACAACTGACACGTCGAGGGTTTTTGTTGAGAATTATTTTGATGATTATTTTGAGAAAGATTTAAATTTTGAGAATTTGTATTAGCTACAAAACTAGCCGTGGGCTTTGCTTTATAATTATTATTCGAATAATTCGATTTTTGAGGAGTATATTTATTTTGAGATTTATTCTTTTCATTATCTAAATTTTGAGTACCAAACTGATAAGAAACTGTGTCCATAGCTGAACACTGTTTATTCAAAAAATTTACTAAAATTTTATAAGACTGAGTAGGATTTGTTTCTAGATCAAGAGCACACTGTAATTCAAATCGAGTGGCGATACTAGGCTCCAATCTTTCAGCCAATAAACTAAATAAAATAAAATCCCAACTAGGTACAGGGTAACCTAAATTCTTTAGAGCAGTCAAATTTTCTTCAAATGTATCGATAAGAGCACGCATGGATGAAGAAGACTGAGGATTAGTTAATTTTTTAGTTTGCATTATAGATACCCAATGAGTGTGCGCAATCAATCTTTTGTTATCAGCTTTTATCTTTTGTAAGAGTCGTATGACAATGTTAGTTTGCTTCTAAGTACATACTAAAGAGCGAGACATTTTTGAAGAGTCAGTAAATAATTAAATTTATCTATATTGCTATAACAATCGTCGCGATGCACTAATGAGTCAAGACATATCTATACAGTTGCCATTATTTAAATGATAAATTATGGGAAGTTTTAGAAGAGGTCGAAAATGAGTTTAGCTTGTTTATAGTCGACATTTAAGAAGTTTAAATGGGTTTTTTTCATTTTCGTATAAGGCTGATTCTTGAACTTCGGAAATTTCACTCATTACAAATTGTTAACTTCCGCTCTGAGCGATATAATTCGCTTAGCTTCTTGTAGCGACTAGCATTAATTATGTTTTGGTGCAGTAGAAAGTGCGAAAGAAGTTTAGTGTTTATAGGACATGTTAAAATTTAGAAGTGAGGTTTCTCATTTCACCGATACTACCTATCGACAAGCGTTTACGATATGCGAAATTTAAAAACTTCTTGAGCGATTAAATTGATTAGTGATTTTTTGCATTGTACTGACATAAAAAATTTTGAAGTGGGTTATAGATCGGGAGAGATGCAGACTGAAGAAAGAAGAGAGAGAGAGAGAGAGAGAGAGAGAGAGAGAGTTCTCTTCCCACCATACTAGCGCCACAAGCGACGTATAAAGAAATTAAAAATTAATATGGCCTTTAAATCGGATTAGGAATTTTTGGCAATTGATATGATTTTTAAAATTAATCTTTGAGAAGTGGGTTATATTAATTTGGGTAACTCTAACTGGAAAATAGAGAGGAGATCCTGCTTAGAAGGACCATGTGGGAGCGCGAGGTCTAATAGGGTAATAATTAATAGAAAATGGGGTTTGAATATATAGGATTATGTTGAGACATTGGACGTTTTACCTTAGGATGCTGATTGCCAGGACCATCACTTTCTTTTCCTTGTTAGCAGTTCTTACTCACATCAATCCAGTCTTTTCACTAATTAGTTTAAACCCGTATTATCGGCCAATTAGAGTTTGAGTTTGTTTAACACTTTATTTATAATTTTGAGGATGAATTTTATATATTTTTATTCATTTTTGTCAGAGACCCGTGTTGCACGTTTTCGGGTGAGATGCAGAGAGAGAGTGTGTAGAGAGTATGTCTTCTTTCCTTCCTTTTCTGGCTTCGTGTTGATCGCCAACATAGGAGGGAAAAAGGAGGGGAATAATGGGGGTAAATTTACAGATTATTACCTTAATTAATATTTTAAAATAAAACAAAAAAATATAATTCAATGCGGATCGAACAGTTGGCATCAGTTAAATGATAATATTATTTAAACTCAGAAATATGGCAACAGGTCAAAAGAACTTCTCCCTTCTTACGAATATTGCTCTTGCATCTCTTTTTAACTGACACCCCGGCAGAGCGAAAAGTATGATCATATGATGAATGTTGACACGCCCCCGAGTACTGACCAGTGTCGTAGATTAGAAAACCTCGGCCGAATATTGTTGATTAAATTGACGACTTTGATTTTGGCATTATAGGACGTACTTTTAGGGTTTGCTATCCGTCCGGGTTTCCCTGGATTTGTCCTAGTTAAGAGGGCATCCAGGGTGCGTCCGGCCGGTGCTTCATTTGTAGTCCGGGTTTAAAAATTTAAAGTCTTGGGCCACACGCACTGTGCCCGCTCGCCGCGATCAAATTTAATTGAATTTTGTTAGGTTTAATATTTTAATAAGGTTTTGTTTTCATAACAGCGTATATCAATAATTTGTGTTATATTTTATAAATAAAAAAAATTCTAACTGATTATTAAAACAATATGTAACAAACTGTAATAAGATTCTGTTTGTTAGGTACATTCAAAATGATGATAAAAAAATTACTAAATTTAATTATAAGGTCTGAGAATAAATAAAAAGGTGATTTATGACATTTTCAACTTTTTTTTTACACTGACTATGTTTAAAAAAACCTGTTGAAATGTCCATTTTCTGGGCTCTAAAATCCGGGGTTTTCACGCGTCTTGTCCTAGTTGCCAAATTTTAGAGATGGCAAACCTACGTACTATTAACAAGTTTTATATAGGGTTAAAACAGGTAAGTAAATAAAATTATGTACTTAAAACATATGAACGGGTACCAGATGTCTACGCCATCTGCTGACCCAAGGGGGAAGCATACTCCTCTCAACATACGGTGTCACTCACTTGTTTACTAATACTAGGATTTTTATAGATATTCACCTTCGACTAGCTTGTCTGATAAGATCTGATATAGATCAATACTGGTCACAAGACGTCGTTAAGTGAAATCTCTACAAAGTTAGTTTGCAAATTAACTACACTATAATTATGTACTTATTAAAATTAAACATTTTTGTTCTAATAATGTACTGATAATATAGAATAAAGAACACCATTTTAATTTTATTTAAAATGATTACTTAACAATAAATTAATTACATTTTTTAAGGTTCTCACGTTAAAGAAACTCTTAAGGCAAATACGCCAAGACAGGGATTTCTCATACAAAAAGACGCATTTCGGAAACTTTAAAAGCCAATGGGTTTATTTTCGCAAATGCCAAAATAAAAAATGTTGGTTGAAAAACCTAATATTTTACATTGGAGATATAGGTATTTGCAAGAACTA
>JAHBCN010024086.1:0-12268 GCA_019359885.1 Listronotus oregonensis | reverse complement strand
AGTGATTGCGCAGTAACAATGCATAAAAAATATTTGTGTCAGTAATAAAAATTTTCTTGGTAATACTAGGGCACCAAGCTACAAAGACTTAGTTCAACATATGCTATCTTGTCTGAGGTTCTTGGTTGCAATATGAGCATCAAGCTCCATTATTTAAACTCTTATCTTGGCCATTTTTCTGAAAATCTCGGTCACTTTAGTGATAAACAAGGAGATAAATTCCACCAAGAAATTTGTACAATGGAGGAAAGATATAAGGGTAGATGGGACGTGCATATGATGGCAGATTACTGCTGAAGTTTAAAAAGAGATCTACCCTTCTACCATCTCCTTCCAGAATATCATTAAAAAGATTATTGTTAGCTACTTTGGAAATTAAATTTATTTTTGTGGTAAGTTTTCTAAGCGGTTTTTTTACTCAAGTGCACATATGTCATATCTCGAAACTAAAGCTGATACATAAAAACGTTTTTTTTTCAGGGAACCTAACATCTACAGAGAAGCTGTTTATCCTCCTGAAAAAAAATCCTTGTATTTATGTGTTATTAAACGCACTTATTATTACCCTTGTTGGTTAAGTAACTATTAAAAAATATCACACCTTGAACCACACCAGATCCATCAGAAACCTCTGAATGGGTTCTGTCTATGTGTCCTGGAAATCTTCCCGCGGCATATCCAAAAGCATATGGTTTTGGTGGTGGAGGGGGTGTAACTACTTCTTCTTCTACAGGAATTATTCCAGCTAAGGTAGCTGAGATCGCAAAACTTAAAATCGCTAGCTAAAAAGGAATACTTTTAATAATGGCGAATTACTGATGTTAGACAAGACAATGCATATTTTTGCATTTTTATAGTTAATTTAGAAACAATATCTGGTGTTAAATTGTTTGTAAAGAAAAAAATTATGTTTAATATTAGTTTTATCTACAAACAGTTTGATAAAAGTTTCGATGAACTGAACTGAAGTAATTTCTCTAAAAAATATGGTGAATATTTTATTTAATCAGATTTTTTTTATCTTAGTACGGGTTGCAAATGCTTACAGCCTAACTTCTAATGTACAGTGGATGTCTAAACGGAAGTGAAGAAGCATTTTATTAATACAGAATTTAAAGATTTGCAGGTTTTGAGGGAAAAAAATGTAGCAGCAAGTTTCACAAGCCAGATTTTTGGAACAGAGTAAGACTTCTAAATGAACTTACACTGGCTAAATCTTTCCACTTGAAGCCGTGAAAATATCTACAAAAGTGAGATAGATCGATCCTCTGCAGCTCATCAATGAGCAGAGGAGGGAGCTTTTTATGGGACTAAGGTGAATGATAAGGGAAACAGCTCCCTTTTGGATGGAATTAAAAATGTTAAGGTGGGAAAAGTCATTCACATACACGGAAATATAAATCTAAGAGCACAGGGTCAGCCAATGAGTACTGAACAGAGCATGTATGTGCGTTTTCTCGCACTAAAAAAAATAAAATAGCCATTTTGTATAATTTTTCAAAAGAGATACGACATAAAATTACAATTTTCTTAATGTCCCATTTTTTCGATACATTGCAATAAAAAGGATTTCGTATTCATTTTTGGTAACAACAGTTTAATTTATATAAAAATTTGTGATTTAAATCAAAAAATAGAGAAAGTTGGCAATAATATACCTACCATACCAAAATTAACACTTAAAACATAGGTACTAACGTACCGTGGGTGTCCTAACTAAATAAATTATAATTTAAAACAACAAAAAAAAGACGCTTTTATAGCAAATCGAACTAAAAAGGAGAAAACATTTTTTAAATAATTTAATTACAGTAAAAAGGGGTGGGGTGTAATTTACAACATTTAATATTAAGCACCCTAAGCTTTTTTACTATAACTGAACTATTAAAAATTATTTTTACTTTTTAGTCCGATTTGCTATAAAAGCGTGATTTTTTTAAGTAACATTTTTTTTTATTTTTTAGTCTCAAAACATCAAGGATAATCTTAATCAAGAGTCTCGATTATGGCAATGCGCAAGGATTGTCATTTTGAAAAAGAAATATATATTTATTTATTTTGTTGATCCTGGTCAGGTCAGGTTATGATATTATTGTAGTGTCATCGGCCCTTGGCCCCTTTGCAAATTTTCAAGTTAATCAGACTTTCTGAAATTGGGGAAAATTAAGTTGAAAGATTCCGTTAGATAGATACATACCGGTGAAGCTAATATAAGCGAGGAAGAAATGATCCTTTAACGTTCACAGCCTAGACACTCTAGGGATAAAGAAACAATACCTGTCCACTTGGAGTGTGAAGGGATGCACAAGTGTTTTGATAGTTCAGGTATTTATTGTTACCGTTTTCTGATTTAAATCTGTAAATAATCTGTACAGTTTTCCCTTGTGGCGCAATTCTTAGGTCTTCGGGAATGCTTTCGAGCGAAAAAGAAGTTTATCAACATTAACAGGTTGGAAGGAGCTAAAAATGGCCTCTCAAGGCCCGAAAAATGGGTTTTCCGCTAATATTTGCCAAAATATGCGAATTGGAGAATTTTTGTTTTAACAAAAATTGAAGATCGCCTTGTAATCTACAAATATGGTCCTAATAATTTTATTTAAAAAATCGATAGGTTCCGAGATAACGGGACCCAAAAGTCCCCTCATTTCAGATGCTGCTCTACCGCTAGAATGCCGCTATCTTCATAAATTAACTTATAAGCGGGCGGACGAATTGTTCCATTACTCGGGCAATAATGCACAATTTTAGTCATTTACACGGCCGAGTGATGTTCGCGTTGTTAAATTTAGCAATGGACTTAGCGGTTTAGAATGTCTAACAAAAAGTCATTGTCAGTGTTATTCAATAATTTTAGTAGGCAACCTGTCAAAATCGTGACATTTTGTTAAACATTCTAAACCGTTGTCAACTTAGCAAATTGTTAAAAGTTAACAACGGTTTAGAATGTTTAACAAAATGTCAGATTTTAACAGGTTGCCTACTAAAATCATTGAATAACAATGACAATGATGTTTTGTTAAACATTCTAAACTGCTAAGTCCATTGCTAAATTTAACAACGCGATCATCACTCGGCCGAAAGTTTATCGGAATGGGAAAACCCGTACCTATCATTGCATATGATTTTAGATCCATTCTGATTTTTCTAGATTATTAAAAAAAGCGGTCAAAGTTTTTTTCGCAATATTTTTAGAGTATCTCATTAATTTATTGATATATTTTTTTGAAAATGATTTGTTATTAACATTTCTTTTTTATAATGAGACCTTAGCAAGTGTTCAATGATCTCAAAAAATTTCCTTCACCATCTTTGTTGCGTTTTGGTAAAACATTATGGATATTTTCGCGACTTACCGTTTTTAACTACTGGTTGATAGCAGTTATTTCCCCTACCATTCTAACCGTGTTTAACCAGCCTATCCTCGCAAAAACGAAACGGTTAACGTATGTCAACTTACTACTAATGGTTTAATACACTTTTAAGTTTAAATTTAAATATAAGGTCTTTGGAGAGTTAAGAAATAAGTCGAAAAGATAATATATAAACCAAATTTTTCATTTAATAAAATATTAGCTGTTTCCAAGTCAACTATAATAAGTAAATTTTTCCTTTATGATTGTAATATAACTGTATTAATTCATCCATTTGGGAATTAACTAATAAACCAAAAAATCTGCAATCTAAATAGTTGTTAAACCATAGCAAAAAACATCACAGAACCAAAACAATAGAAAAGCCGCGAATCCTCCATTATTTTAAATTTAAATTTGACATAACCATTATTAACGCTCCTCTTGACCAGTGGCGATAGCGGTAGATACTGGGTACAAAGTAATGACGTAGATACTGACGACAGAACACCTTCCCCTACGTTACCGCTTTTCGCGAAAATAAACCGGTATGTTAACTGTCCTAACAATGTTCAACGCGGTATGTCGCCAAAATTTGATGATTGTTTTGCCCATATGCATTATTAGCCTACTGCCACATCTCAGTGCCGTATTTAGGCGGTGGCGAGATGGGCGCCCGCCAAGGGCGCAGCTACCTGGGGGGGCGCAAAATCGGCTATGTATTTTTTTTTTTTCATCAGTTGCCAGTACCGTAGTCATATTATTAATATTTTTTATTGACAAAATTAATTAAATAAATAAATTATAACAGAACTATTTTATAACAATTTTTTAACTAAGATACCTAATTTAATTATTTTCAATTTATTAAGACTAAAAAAATGTATGAATTATTAATAAAATATCCATTTATCCTAATACCTAAAGCGAGAATGTAACTCTTAATTTTTTTTTTTTTTTATTTTTAAACAGCGGATAAATTGTTATTTTATAAATTGGGGGCAGCACTAGTTCTTCATATTTTTGTTGCATAATATTTAATTTATTTAAGTATAAATGTTGCGTTTTAGTAGGCCTGCTATGCACAGCATTTTTATAACTACAATTTTATTGTTGAGAAAATTTATTCTAAGCTTAATCATCAGCAAATAAGGATGTATAGTTAAATTACATTGCATTTCTTTCAGTCAGATACAAACATTGGTTTTATGTTAATGACGTCTCTTTTAAAGAGTAGGCTAATATATTTATATAAAGGACATATAGAATTTGACACAAATTCCACCACAAAATTGGTAATTTAAAGAAACCAAATTCTCGGTTCAAAAAACTTTAAACCTAACTTTGCACACTTTGGTAAAACTTCCGGGGAAAACCCCAGGAATCCCCGTTTTCGTTGGGGGCTATTCCATACTTTCCAAATCCTCCGCTGTGTGGGGGAGGGCGCAAATGTTAGACCCCGCCAAGGGCGCGGCCACACCTAGATACGGCCCTGCCATATCTATCCACCGCCCTTTTTGGCGAAAAATATGGGTGTTGCGAAAAAAATGCTAAGGACCATTTTTGTAGATTTCGAGGTGATCTTCATTTTTTGTCTAAACAAAAATTCTCCAGTTCGCATATTTTAGCAGATATTCGCGGGAAACTCATTTTTGGGACTTTGGGGGACCATTTTCAGCCGGTTCCCACGTCGGAATCGTGATAAACTTTTTCTCGCTCGAAAGCATCCGCGAGCTTTGGGTACTTTCAGGTCTTCAGTTACTGGACTAATACAAATTAAATTAATTCTGTTGTTAATAAAAATGAATACGAAATTCGTTTGATTAAAACGCATCGAAAAAAATTATGCTCTTTTAAAAATAAACCAATAAATAAGGTATCTCATTAAAAAATACTAATTTTATCACATTTGTTTCAATTTGAACCATTTTCTTAGTGTTCTTTTAGATTCCACAGAAAAAATACAAAAAATAGTTATTTCACATTTTTTAATAAGAAGAAAGCCACAAATATAGCCCTATTTGACCTTGCAGAATTTTAGGAAGTAACAAAAATTACAAGAAAGACATCCCAACTGAACCAAATTTGGTAGGAATATTAAATGTCTAGATGTCTTAATTTTATTAAATAATGTGGAAGTCAGTCCTGCGTTGCTCGATTTTTTTAAGAAGTTAAAATATATAAAAACGTTCTTTGGGGATAAAGAAAAAATAGTGGGAAGTTAGGGACTTTTCCAGCTGGACTGTAAAAGATGCATAAGAAGTGCCACTTCGTATTGCTCTACTGAAAGCTCCATTGATATTTCAAACGTATAAACATAAATTACCCAATACAAATTGGAAAATTTCATCACTCGCGCAAATTGTACATAAATTAGAACAGAAATCTAAAATACTTACTTTCGTCAACATAATTCAGCGCGTATCAAAAAACACTTCGTTAAAAAACCGCACAAACTAAAAAAATCACTCTGCAACTGCAATGGTGTAACACTTTATACGTGATCGGACTTAAAAAATTAACGAACTGTTTCTAAAAAAGTGAAAGTGTAACCGAAATCGATAGTCAGTCGTTCTTTAGCAGTCGATTTGATGGTAATTGCCGCAACCACGTCGATCTTGAACTATATAGTCTTGAATTCACGGATTTTACAAGGAAAAACGTTATTTTGATAGTTTGTAGACCATTGGTGGGCGTATTTTTGCGTCTTTTTTTCTCGTATTGGTTTAAGATTTTATACAGGGTGACCAAAAAAAGAATAATCTTGTCGTTATACTGTACTGTAGTGCGCCAGGCCAAGTTCCGACCTAACTCAGGAATATTGGTTTATTACACAAAAGGTTTTAGCGTATTTTCCCCATATCATAACTTTATATGCGTTAAATTTACATAAGTACAGTAATGTCCATTAAATTTTGGGCCATTCTTTTTTCCCCTTCGTAAAATACAAAAACCTAATAAAGAAACAGGTGTCCGTTATCAGTGTCTGAAAATATTTTTTAAAATCCCAAACTTAACTTTGGATTAAAAGTATTATTTATTCATTATATTGAGCAAAGAGGTTGGCCAGAAAGGGATGTGGCGGAAGAGCTTAACATCCCAAAGAGTACTATTCATTTTGTTTAAAAAAAAGTCAGGAAACACACTCCTTTGAGAGAAGAGCTGGAAGTGGTCGCCCCAAACTATCGAATAATGTAGTAAAAATAATGTAGTAAATTTTTAAAACCAACCATTTAAATCTGTAGTTACAGCAAAAAGGAAAGCAATTCCCAGCATCGGTTAGAACGACACAACGAAGAATAAGGCAAATATCCAATTGGCGCCACCCGGCAGCCTTAAAACCGTTTTTAACAAATGCAAATAAAGAAAACGATTGGAGGTTTACAATTTTACTTGGAACCTCGGTTTTTTTGGGAAAATATAATATTCAGATGAAAAAAGTGTTTTAGTCGGCACAATGGGTACTTAGGGTATACATCCCCAAGGAACACGATTTGATGAAAAATATATCCAAAAAGACAGAAGTAGGGGATTTTTGGTGAATGTTTGGGGGTGGCTATGCACAAGGATTGGTGTATGTTTTTTATCGAAGGAAGGTTCAAAGCGGAGGTTATACAGACAGGGACCCTACTAGGTATAAGAAGGACCGGACGAATTTGCGATTACCCTTAAGCACTGCAGAATTCGCTCTACCAACCGGCCGCTTTCGTTAATCCTCAAACTTTTATAATTCCCAACAAACTGAAAATTGTGTTTCTTTGTTGTTTTTACTGAACAAAAAGAATGCATAAACAAATAGCGGACATTCAAAAATTGTCCGGTCCATTGCTATATACCTAGTAGGGTGCCCCTGTTTATAGATTAAACAGAATAATGCTTCCTTTCTGTACTGGATCGATTTGGACAGAAATTTTATTTTCAGCAAGATGTGTCCCGTTCGTGGCCCGGCAAGTCGATAATGGATGGAAGAGCAGGTATAGTCTGGACAATCTAAAGTTTTAATCATGGCCGACAAGACATGTCATTTTCTAGTTACTTTTATTATAGCCAACTCAAGATTGGCCAGGGACGTATTTGGCAAATTTTTTTCTTTAAAATGATTTTAAAAATTAAAACAAAATTGATAAAACATATTTATTGTTAAATAAAATAAAAAAAAAAGGGGGTTTTGATTTTATTAAAATTTTAAAACTAAAAAGAGTTTTAAACTCACGAGAGATACTCAACACATGATAATGTGACAACATTTATTGGTATTGTATTTAGAAAAAAATAAATATATAAACGTTTGAAAAAGGATATATAAAAACATTTTTTATTTATGATTCAACTATTTATTATGAAGGCTGTAAACTATATAAATATATAAAGGTAAATACATACTTAGCCTTTAGATCCAGTGTTCTTTAAAAATGTTTAATTAATTAAGATTTGTTTAATTTTTAGGCGTTATTATATTTTACAAGTTCCAGACCACATTAATTTACTTAAGATGACATGGTTTTAGCTTTTATTTGGTGAAACCTTTTTTTAAACATAAACTTTTAAAAGTTACCTAATGTAAAATTTATATATTTCGAAACAAAGGTTATCTTTATTTTTTTGCGTTCTTAATTAAACATAAATAAGGAGAAATTAGTAGTTATTTTTATTAATAAAATATATTTTACTGTTTTAAAAAAAATCCCTTACAAATTTTATGAACCTACCATATTGGCAGAATGTCTACTAGTTAAAAATATACCCCCCTTTAAATAATAATTAGTATTTAAATTTTAAAAAATTCGGGGTCGTGACAAGATGTAAATATTTTTTTTTATTTAAAAAGTAGTGTAGTGAGGAAATACATCTATTTTTGTAGTTACTTTTTTTAAGTGCATGCATTTTTTCTGCAAATGAATAAGTGAATAAACCCTATCGCTGTAGTCACTTTTTTTAGTTCATTTTCCCAACGTATGATAAAGAAGCTTTATTGCATGGTTAAATAAATTATCTTCGTCAGATAAGCTGTGATCGCTGTCAGAAACATGAATGATGATGGGTTCTTGAACTGACATTAATATTTTTCTTTTCCCACGCCCTTTTATATTTTATCTGTATCAACATAGTTGGACCAGTGCTCTAAGAAACATGCTCCAAAGATATTTTCCAACACTCCAAAACATCATTAAACAAATCTAAACTTTTACCCCCATACCATTTCAATGCATTGAACTGACAATGGTATGGAGGTAGACGAAACCGTCCAGCTTCTCTTATTAAATTATCAACCACATACGATTTACTAGGTTTTGGTATCTGGCTTATTATCTTCCACAGTCTATCCAAAGATCCAAGGGAGAAAAAGGAATTTCTTTGCTTCCAGCCAATTCAATTTCTCCTTTTTCTCCAACTTTTGGTGGTTTTCCTTTGACGACTTGGAACTAGCGTTCAAGGAGAATAATTGACGGTTCATCCAAGCTGGGAAGAAGAGCATTTTTCAACCATTTTTCAAAGTTTTCCTATTCATATCTCCAGGTAACTCCCGTGTTTTGCTTCGGCCTATAAAGAATTTTGGTGGGGCCATTCCTATATTTCCTTCTGAACTGAAACTCCCAAAGCTTTAGCTGTTTCCTAAAAAATTTTTGATAAAGATCAGGTTTTTTTTTAATCAATATTTTTTATTTCAATTCAAAGCAAACAATTAAATTGCCTAAATTTTGGTAACCAATCACGGCCTTAAAATTATGAATAGGAATAAATAATTAAGAATAAACAATAAATTGGAAAACCCGGCCTAAACATCCTAATATTTTAGTTTTTCCAAAGTAATTTTTTGTATTTTTGAGCACCCTGTAGGCGAGACTAAAACGTAATGAACATTATCCCGGTTTTTTATGCGAAACTTTTATCAATATAAAATTTTCTAGAAATGAGAAATAAAAAAGTTTTGTTGAAACTTGTTGACCACCCTGTATATAAAGGATCAACTAATAAATTATTATAAAATACCTGAAGAGGGCTCAATACGCGATGTTCTTCTCAAAGATTTGTAAACCTTCTCAAATCTCTTGAGCTACTTTATTCCCATGATTTGAGAAAGAGACAGTTCCAAAAAATTATGGCTACATTGTCGTGTCTTAAAAAAGTTGTTACGGTCAAAAATAAGGAGTTTTTAAAATACCATTTGGCCAAAGGGGTTAATTTTGTTTTAATATCAACAATCAACCAAAAACTTGGTGACCTTGGTTTAACCCTCAAAAGAGTTTGGTTAAATATTTAAAATAATATATAATTTATTTATGTTACCAAATCTCTTTCCCTGCTTTTGGATGTACTGGGAATACAGTAATCGTGATCCATAATTTTAATTAATCAAAAAAATTTGAAAATAAAAGCCAATAAATTATAGTTATTTATATACACTATTACTTACTTTTAATAAATAAAACACAAAACTAAAAGTCCAATACACACACTACTTTTACAATACCTCAAAAACTATCCCTAAAAGCATTAAAAATAATATATTTTAGAATTCGGAAGACCCGAACACAAAAATAAATTAAAAAAAATAAAAATACGGGCCTGTTTACCAGCAAGCTAATCGATAATATTCACCCGTGGAACGAATATGAAACGGTAAAGGTTAGAGGAAGATGCGAGTATTTGAGGTTAAATAATGTAATTCGATGTGTGCTCTTTGTTTTAATTTACGAGGTTATATTTAGGATTGGCTAACTCGGCTTGTCATAAGACACGTCAAAACAACAAAACTTTACAGTGAACCAAGTATATCAGGGTTTCACCGTGTTCCGCACGTAGTCCGGATTTAAATATTATGGAAAATGTTTGGAGCTTATCAGTTAAAAAAATAAATAGGGAAAATGTTTGGGCCGCAAAATGTAAACGAAGTTAAGAATAAAATTTTAGAGGCGTGGGATAAGTTACGAGGAAATCCGGACTACGCCCGGGTTTTGGTCCATTCGATGCCTGTAAGGCTAAACTCTGTCTTAGAAAAAAATGGGGCCGCAATAGAATATTAAATTTGTTTGGAGTCGCCTTAGTAAGGCGAACAGCTATCCTTTAACACAGATCTCAAACACAGAATCAGTATTTCAAGCAAAGACTGATTTATGATACAAATACTAAAAAAAACCCGTGAGCAATATGTTTTCGGATATTCCTAAATTTTGATAAGTATACTTTGTCACAGTTCCAAGAATCCAAAGTCGAATTTAAAACACCCTATATACAATTCCATTAATTAATTTGATTATTAATTGACAACGCAACAATATCAATACCAGTTTGGCGAGAATAAAGATGATTTTTCTCGTTTCTAGACACGGATGTCTTCACTATTTAAAAATGTTAATTGTTTTATTCACAACAGTAAAGATGAGCGAATATTGTTATGTTTTTTCTAAGTAAGAAAAATGGCCATGACCTTCCAATTTACAATCTTGTAAAATAATAAATAAATATTATTTAGCCAGATGCAACGCAATATTCACGATAAATCTATTAGGCTATTGACTATAATTTTCGAGCGTATTAGAGAAAGAAGAATAGGTGTATAATCTTTGTTTCTCGCTCCACGTGATGGTTGGTCAACGGTAGGGGTATAAAGCCTGATCTATGTGGTTAATTAGTACGTAGAGCGAGGGAGAAAGGTTTTAAGGTTAATAAGAAACAAATCTGTAAAAACAATTTTATGATCATGGTTCTTGGGTGCCTAAATATAAAAAATACAAAGTGCTATTAAATTCAGTGTTGCATTTTTTAAAACAGGACCAATTGGTCATTATCCTAAAAATTCCAAATTATCTCGAAATCTATGCATTTATCGCAAAAATATGTAGAATGCTTTCTTGAAGAAAATAAAATTTCCTATCGGACTAATACCTTTTAAAGTAAAAAAAAACGCATTTTAAGATTTTGGTCCTCAACTTTTTTCTAAGGCAAGATTGGTATAGGCATTGGTTTAGAGAAAAAAACTAACGCCAAAAACTTTAAAATGAGTGTAGCTAGAAGTATTTTTACTAAAATTAGACAGATATATGTTTTTTTTTTAAATTTTACAACTTTTTAACAACTTTTCTCAATTTTTTTTATATCAGCTTATTTTTATTTTTTTATTAACACAAAGTATTTTTATCGAAAAAAAGTTGTTTTATACCGTTATTTTAAAAATACTTAAAACAGCTTAAAAACTTATTATAAAGAGTGTTTTTTGTTAAATATATAAATGTTTTAACGTAAATAATAATTGTGGTTATATAATAATAAAAACAAAAGTATAATGTTTAATAAAAAGGTAATAATAGTTGATTAGAATTTCTTAAAAAACCATTGTACATAATCTATCTCAGGGACTATTTACTCTTACACAGCTTTTTAACTGAAAAAGATGAAATTGTGTTGTGGTGAACAAAAATGCTTAAATGAAATTGTGAACCTAGTCTGAATGAAAAAATATACACTCATGGACAAAAGTATCGAATAATCTTGAAATTTGCCATAAGACGCAATGCTAATTGTCTGTACCAAAAATATTTATATTACCACTTAGAAATCATCAAATGAGGTGGGTAAAATGTAAAGTGTGAAAAATTATAATCTCACAGTTGTGTATCATTTCGACATCTGCCATGTTACTGATAAACCCCACAGAGTGTTACACATTTATTATTACTCCTGTATAAAATTTTATAATAAATTAAGCGTCAACATTAAAAGCATATTAAACGAAAAAATGTTTAAGAAAAGTTAAAATTACTTATAGACTTAGAACCCTACAATATAGAAGATTATTTAAATATGTAAGATTTTTGTATGTTATAGTTGTGTAATATTTATTTTTTATTTTTTTGTGAGTCATTTCATTTTATATTTGTTCCATATCAATGAGTATAAATGTAATTTGAAAAAAAAAA
>JAHBCN010024085.1:0-12158 GCA_019359885.1 Listronotus oregonensis | reverse complement strand
AAATTATCACATACATATTGCAACAGCAGTTTAAAACCTCTTCTGAACCAGCGTGTATTATGGTAATGCTTTTTCCCTTTTGGGTTGAAGGTGCTTTCGTCTGACAGTTTTGACGGAATCAACCCATCCTTGATACTGCGCGGTGTATCGAACCATGTTTCATCAAGGTAAATTATGGAGCTAACCTATATCTTTTAAATTCTTGAAGGTAATTTAATCTGCGTAATCTGTGCGATTCCAATATTTGTTTTTTTGTCTATTTTGGGTATTTAAATCCCTTTTTAAAACAACTTTATTTGGGGTGGCACGGCTAATATTTATATTAATCTCCTTCGTTTAGTTTTTTGTCAGTTTATCCAAGGTAGGAAAACCCTTTTCCCAAAAAGAAAATTTTCCCTTCTTAGGTCCTGATCATATTGTCATCGGTGAGATTGAAAATCACATTTTTTTTCTTTTGTTAAATTCTTCACAAATAATAATATCCCATCGATGATATTGAAGTTTTTGTAAGTAGACGGGTTTTTTTTAAAGCTTCTTATTTAATTGATTTTTACTGATTAAAGTTTCATACACTTTTTTTAGAACCTGTTTGCATCTACTGACAAATGATTTCGACGCGACATAGTTTTTTTCCCGTAAAACAATTTTTTTTAAAACGCACAGTAAAAACGGTTATTCAACACGTATAAAATATTAGCCGAAATTTTTGTATACCTAATGGAAAATACTCAAAAAAAAACCCCCCATTATGAAATAATGGATTTACCCAATAATAATAGGTAATAAAATCGTTAAAGGTTTATTGGCGTATTGTTCGTCAAAATCCATAGCCGATATACTTTGAGAGAGACTATACCAAATTTTAAGTTTTAACTTTCTTGGGCTGTGTCCCATAATTTTAATGAAAATTGTGAGTCATTAGATGAGTAGTAAAAGGGAATTTTAAAAAAAATCAAATATTTCAGAAAAGACTTAATATAACTTTCAATTTTTTTTAAATACTTATGTGACTTTACATACTCAATCTCAATATACCCAATTGTGCTATGTGAATTTTAAAAGCAATATGTCTACAAAAAAAATTATCTTTTTGAAGAAATTGTCAATAAATTTAAAAATTACCAGAGAAAATATTGCTTTACCTAAACTATTTTAAACCCAATTTTTTATTTAAATAAAAATTATAAATAATGGAAATAGAATATAAGTTAGTAATCTTTTATTGCAAAATGTCCTTCTTTTTAAAAAGCATTTTTTAAAGTTTCCTAGATATTATTATTAAAAAAATTCCACCCAATTTCTATATTCGCGGCTAAAGATTTCTTTATTCGCGGATCTAATCGTTACATCGATACATACACATTGATACAAAAGGATTCAAATTTGAATCCAATTGAATATCCTTTTTAAACTCGTCCCCCAAAGGACTAATAGCCGAAATTGCGAATGGAATGACGAGATGGTTTTTTAAAATAAACAAAAAATTTTGAATTGCTTGAATCGAAGATGCAGATTTGACTGAAACCGACTTAAAAAAAGTTAAATTCAAGCCCTTGAAAAAAAAATTCAACAAACACGGGAAAAAACTTTTAAATTTTAAAAAAAATTTGTGAAGGTTTAAAATAAATAGGCTTTGTGATTTCTTTATGAAAATTGATCCATCTCGCCGTTGTTAAAACGTAAAGGCGTATCTCAAAAATTAAAAAGAGTTAGATCCCCCTAAACAAGTTTTATGTCCTCCTTTTTGGGATAAAGCTGCGTGACTAAATTTGGGGAAGTTTAGCTAATATGGAACCATATAATTTAGCCCTATCTCAAATATGAAGAAAAAAATTTTAACCTAGGGGGATCTCGACTTACGCCCTTTTTAACAACTCAAACAAGAACATTATTGGTACTATTAAAGGCGTATCTCACATTTTGCATGTCAGTTCCTGTCTGTACGAAAAGGTTTTTTTGACGGAGCATGAAAAATTTAAAAAAACGCTGTGCGTGATATTAAAACATCTTCCAAGATTGTTGCTCAAAATAATCCCAACTTGCTTTGTTTGTGTTTTGACCTTCGACAGGTAATTTACTTGCCTTTCTTAAACGACGGTGCTATTTTCTACAAAAGAAGGTTTGGTTGTCTATAATTTAATTTTTTTTACTATAGGTTTTCGAGATTGCTATGGTTTTATGTGGGGCAAGTTTATAGGGAAGGAAAAAGCTAAAAAAATGACGAAAAAAGTATGATCGGGGGACTTATTCGCATTTGTGGAGGACAGAACCGAAATTCTATCGTAAAGCTCTTTTTGTACATGATCATGCAATTGTAGCACGTACAAGAAACAAGCCTTCGCTTGTTCACCACTAATCATTGAAAAGTGAAGGAGACTTAGCTCATAGTGCCATTTCATACGGCTGATAAGTTGTGTGGGGCCATTTAAACTTATACCAGTATTTCGACTTGTAAGACAAACGAAACTCCAAAAGATCCCCCCTTTGGGGTTTTTAAAGATTTCTGACTTAAAAAATTTTTTGTGATAACCTTAGAGTTCGCTCCATATGAACCCGGGGGGGGAAAAAAAAATTTAAATGGACGAACATAGAAAATTTTTAATCAAGAAGAACTATTTGCATAAAATTTTTTTTAAAACGAGCCATTGGTTCCCCAAAAATATCGGTCACTGTCCTTAAAGAAAAAAAGTCCCCCCTTTTTTAAAAAAAAAGCCCAATAAGTTAAATAAAGGGCCCCCCCAAAAAATCACTGGCAAAGAAAATAATTTGAAGGCTCTTTTCCCGGGAAACCCCCGTGATAAAGTTTCCCGAACAGGTCCACTTTATTTCCTGGGTTTTTTTTTTACTAAAAATTTTTTTAATTTTTTTTTTGCTTTTTTAAGGGTAAGGGTTTTTTTAAAAATCAAAAAAAGCTGATTTTGTTCATTTTTTTTTTTTTTTTTTGTTACCAAATTTTTTAAAGGGTTTTTGTTGTTTAGATAATACTTATACCCCTTAAAAAAAAATTTTTTTAAATTTCTTTTTTTTAAACTCTATATTATTACTATATTATTTTTCATTGTTTTTTTTTGGTATTTTGGCTCATCGTAAGCATAATATTTTTTTTTTTTCCCCTTTGGTTTTGTGTTATAACCATTTAAATTTGGTTTGGGGAAAAGGGTTTTTGAAAATATTAAAATATTTTCAAAACCCCTTTCCATGCTGTTTCCTAGTTTAGAAAAAAAAAAAATTTTTTTTTAATAACTTTTGTTAATTTTTTTGCACCTAAGTTTAAAATTTTAGAATATATACATCTTTATTTAAAAGGGCGTTTTATTTTTTTTAGAGGGATATAATTTATTATTAAAACATACAGGCGTATCTTGAACAAATGGTAAATAATAACAAAAAAATTAAATCAAAAAATTTCAATTGCCTATAGCGTTCTTCAAATTATTGATAAAGATAACTATGAAAAAAGGATAATTTGGGGTTCAAATTTTTTTTTACCAATACTGTTTTTTTGGGGTTACCACTTTTCTATTAATTGCCACTAAAAAAGTTATAAAAAATGAGATACGCCTTTACGGATTTTCAACGACGATCTATGGAACGAAGAATTTTTTAAAAACTGCCAAGAAAAAATTAAAAATTTTTAAACCAACCCCTTAAGCCTAAAGATAATAATTACAAAACTTTAAACTGTTTTTTAAAACCCCCCAATTGTTTTTTTTATATCTGTCACGATATTTCTATTTTAAAATATCTTATTGTCGACACTATCAAACTATTGTACATAAAACTTAATATAAATTAAATAACTATTAATGTAAAAAAACAACATGGCTTTTAAATTTTAAACCTAAACAATAAAACTTGACAAAAATAACAATAACTTCCACCAGAAACTTTTGGATCATTAAATGGCAAAAAAAAAGAAAAATAATCGGAAGTAATCTATTGATAAAAGTATTAAAATTTAGTTGGTATACATGTAACATAAAAAATACATCGCCGTAAAATAAAAAGAGCTCGGAAATCGAAAAATAACATCTTTATATGGCAATAAAACTTTTGATTTTTATCTAAAAGTAAAAGAACTAAAAACAAATTACTTAAAATAAATAAAAAGTTTTACTGTATTACAGTTTTAGGTCATTTATTTTTATTATACGATATGACGGGTTCGCATCATATGGGATTTTCGTTTAATAATTAGTTTTATTCGAAATTTTACTTTGGCATCAACTTTTACTTCTATCGAGATAAAAATTAATAAAAAAAATGTTAGTCATGTGATTTGTGTCTTTTTTTTCCAAAAAATTTTTAAAATGGATTTTTTTCTGAAAAGTTTTATGTAATTTTTAACCCACGTGTAAAATTTCAGATGTATAGGATCATTTTATTTTTTCTTATATTTTTGTAAATTGCAAAAAAACCAATTAACCTACAAAAAACTCTTTACTCAAAAAGGTCCTATCAATATGGAATTAAAACAAAAAGGAGCAATTTTAAAAACATAATTATTGTTGACAGTGTTCACTGAAAAAGCTTTATGTTTAATTACTAAAGCAATTTGTTCACCGAACTGGTCTAAGCAGCCTTGGAACCCACTTATCTTTAATAATTAGTACTAATAAAAAGATGTTTTTGTAAAATTTTGCCGAGGTTTAAAAAAAAAAACAGCATATTTTATTTGGAGAAAAGTCATTTTTCATGGCCCATTAAAATAATATACTATTCTTTAAAGTGTCGTCATATTAGGTGTGTTTTTCTACAAAATTCAAATTGGACAAAAATTTGTCACATGTCAATGAAGTTTATTTGTTATTGACCCTTTAAAGGTAACTTATAACTTATAAGACAAACAATGACAGGGTGGTCCGTTTAAAAAGGGGCTTATATCTTTCCTCGAGATAAAGTTTTTTGGGTCTATGATTCACCGTTTCCAACTTGTTAGGGATTATATCCATTTTAACTGCAATTGTAATGATTATTTTTTGTATTGTCTTTAACTTGGGTTTTTCCCTAATTCTCCGATTAAAATTGGTTATAGGATTTAAATAATTAAGATGTGAAACATAAAGGAACTACTTTATCAAACGTTTTTACATCAGCCTTTTAGGATGTTAAAGCCATATTAAAATAGAGATCAAACTTTGCACAACGTTGCCAAATTTTAAAATAACTTATTTTCCAAGCTAAAAGTCTACTTAATGACAATAAAAAACAAAATTGATTACAAACGTTTCTCAATCTATATTACTTAGAATTTTTCCGTTTCAAATGTCATAAACCCATTTAGAAACAGCATACACTACATGTATTCTTTAAAACGACGGACATATTGGAAATTTAATTTGATTAATTTTATTTTAAGTAATATGCATTGGGAAAGTTTGTAATTAGTGTATTTTTGTTGTCATTGATGCAGACTTTTAGATGTAGAAATGTCATTTGCGAATGTTGGCAACATTGTGCAAAGTTTGATATTTTGTTTTTAATAGACTTCTTAACAATCCCAAAATGTTTGAAAAAGTTGATGAGGAACTACTTTATAGTTTTATTTAATTTTTTCAAATCATATAACCAATTTTTGAATCTGAGAATTTGGCTAAAACGGTAAGTCAGGGACCAATACTTTTTTTATATCATTGTAATTGCAATTAAAGAGGCTATTTAAAAAAAAATGATATACAGAGTGTTTTATTTGAAATTGGAATATTATTTATCAAATGTACTATCGAATAAAAAAAAAAAATAAAAAAATTAAAAAGTCAATCAACGTGGTAGTCATCTCGGTTTGATTATTTCATCCATTCTAAAGATAATCGCTAATAAGTTAGAAACGGTGCATCATAGACCCATGGTCTTGTATATCATTAAATTTATCTTTAAATGGACTATCTAAAAAAATAATAAAATATAGGGTTTTTAAATTTAAAAAAAAAATTTGTGTCGCAAAAAAGAAAAAAAAAATTAAAATATTAAAAAATTGAAAGATACTTTTACAAAACAAGTTTTACAACAAAAAAATGTTCGTAAAAGGGAATTTTTTTTTAAAAAAAATATAGGTCTTTAAAAAAAGTACACAGTGCCATCATAAAATCTACATTATTTAGAAAATAAATTTATAATTATTTTTAAATTTTTTTTATTAGAATATTGGACTCTTTTTAGCTTAACTATTTTTCTTATAACAAAGTGTATTACTTTAAGACATAAATAACATTTTTAAAAATAGATATTTTATGAAGCCTTCTTATCAAGGGTCAAAAATAAATAAATTTTGCATCACATGTGACCAAATTGTAAAAGCCTAATTTGAATTTTTATGTAGGAAAACTTTTTTATAATTTTTTTTTTATGCTTTTAGAAATAACATCACAACATGAAAAAACTTAAAAAAACGCTTTTTTTACCAAACCGAACTAAAAATAGAAAATAATTCAGTTTAGAAAAAAACGTGGGGTACTTGACATTAAATGGGTATAACCAATATTTTATTGGCAGCTATTTACAAAACTAGACTCATTATAAAAAAATATAGTAAATTGCACTCACGCTTTTTTAAATATTTGAAATATTTTCAATTTTTTTAGTGTGGTTTGCTAAAAAAAGCGGTTTTTTTAGTTTTTTAAATTATAATTTATTTTATTATTATTTGATTTTGCTTGGCCGTTTTTAAAAGCTTCTTTAATTCAAACTGATATTTAGCAGTGGCATTAGCAATTTTCCTCTTTAAAAAAAGATTGCGTTTCATAGACGTTTCAATTTTTATAAAGAAATTACAAAGCTCATTTGCCATTATTAAACCTCCACTAACAATAAGATTTTTCAAATTAAATGTCACCTTTCCCGTGCTTGTTGAAGCCTCTTCTTCAATGGGTTTTGAATTTAACATTTCCTCCAAGTCGGTTTCAGTCAAATCTTCATCTTGCGATTCAAGCAAGTTCTGAATGTCACTTGATTATATCTGTTCGAACCCATCTCATCCTATTCTATTCGCAATTTCGGCTATTAGTCCATTTGACGACGCGGTTACATAGATATTCGGTTTGATACCTAGATATTGGAATCCTTTTTATCAATGTGTATGTACCGATGTACCAATTAGATCCGCGAATAAAGAAATCTTTAGGCACGAATATGGTTTTTTAAATCCGCGAATGGTGAAAACGTGAATGAAGGAAGCGCGAATAAGGAGTTTTGATTGTATTGTCATCTGCTCTTGACCCCTGTACAAATTTTCAAGTTAATTAGACTTCTTAAAATAGGTAAAAATTAGGTCAAGATAATAAAAGCGTGATAAAAAGAATTTCATGGAATGCGGTCTTTATTGGAAACAATGTTATTAAGGTAAATTTTTGACACAAGATTTCCTACGTTTTGTTTTATATCAAGTTTTATTATATTTCTTGTCATTTTATTGATTCCTATTCCTAATTTTAGAATTATTTTTGTCAGATTTATCATTTAGATATCACTTTTTTGTTAATGAACCCCTCTTGATCCCAAATTTACTTCCATCATGTCCTATATTTCTTGTCCCTTGCTCATGACCACTAAACACAGATCTTAAGCACTGGTGCTTGGCCCATCCAAAATAATTAATGACCAATAAATCTAAAGGTTTGGCCCGTCTGAACAACACGGGTTTGCATGATAAATATCACTTTTAGCTTGTTTATGATATTGTGGGACGTTTTTTCCTTTTTAATTTTCCGACTTTGGTCGCTACTTGGACAAAAAAACGGACGGAGTTTGAATGGTTTTAGTTTTTCGGTAACCAATTTGATTTATTAAATAATTTTCGACCTAAATTCAAACTTTTTTGTTTGAAATGGGGGATGAACGTTGGGTTAACTTTAGTGGCACCCACGGCCAATGAACAATGTTAATAATTTAGGGCTGTACCCTACAAAATTAAAGGTTTTTGAAGGTTGTTTTCAATAGCAGAGTACTAACGTTTTTATAGTTGATAATAGAAATCAAAAACAAATGCAAAGGTAATCATTATTTTTTTAAATTTGTTAGTTGTTTTCTTATTGCTTGGCGTGGAGAGGAGCCATTAATTATTTTTATGGTATTTGTCTCTATGGAATAATTTTAACTTGGGGCCAATCTTATGAACATTAAATCTATAAAATATTTTGAGTGTTTTAAACAGTAATAGATTTGTAATTCCCGAACTTTTTAGATACACAAGATCATCCCCGGACAATCTTCAAATGTTTAAAATTTAGTTTTAATTTAATGACTCTTAATAAGGGACATTTTTTTAATTCTTCGTCAATTGATGTCTTCATAAGATTTACAAAAACTTGTTGTGCATCGAAATGAAATTTAAGTGAAACAAAGATGTGTATAGATCTGAGGGAAGCTTTCGAACATTTATAAAATAGCTAGTAATTCATTACTTATTTCCAATTTTATTGAAATTTTGTATCCAGGGTTTTTTTTTTCGGTACTGATTTGGACAATGTCACTTTTTTGGAAACTTCTTTTTTTTGTTTAACTATAATTTTCCAATTTGGGCTCACCCACTAAACTGCAAAAAAATTTCCTCCTAAAATTCCTCCCTTCCTTAAACCAAAGTTAGTGAACTTTGAAAAAACTTTTTTTTATTTTACAGGGTAAACATATTTTCACGATTATTTTGTTTTATAGTTTTTTTTTAATTTTTAATATTTTTATTATCTTTAAAAAAATCAACGAAGTTGTGTAGGGATTTTTAGACAGATATGTTGGTAAATCTGAAGGGCGCCACATTCATAATTTAAATTGCTTTCACCGACATTAAATATTAAAAAAAAACAATAAAATAATAGAAAAAATTCTTTAAAATAGCATTTAAGTAAAGTAAAAGCCTTATTTTAATTTTGCATTTGCATAAGGTGCTAACGATCCCCTGTACCGGCTGCACCTATACCTTTTTTTATTTAGGAGGCAGATATAACCACAAGTGAGGCAAAAGTGCATTTTTTCTGCATTTGAAGTTGCCTATGAGTTCGTTGACAAAGTTCGATCTTAACGATTTAACAGTTAATCTAAACTTTATTTTTTACAATTTAAATTAAAGTAAGCGCTTTTCAATTGATTCGCGTGTTGTATTTGTGCAGGGATTTGTATTTTGATACCCTCTTACAACGATATCTTAAAAGGATAGAAGAAATTTTCTTCTATAAAAATTTCATAATTCTATTATCTTGTGAACAATAAAAGGAACAAATAAGAACATCAAAAATTTAAGAAAAATGAATAATTTAACATTTTTTAAATGGAATACCCTGTGTATTTTTATTTAGAATGAAAGGCTATTTATCCTCTTTAAAAATATATAGTTTGCTGAAATTTACTTTAGCCGTTTTAAAAATATTTAGGTTTTTAATTAAATATTCAATTAATAGTAAAAATTAACTTGCCCTGGAAAAAAATATCTTGTTATGAAAAAAATTTAAGGTAATTTTTACCATTTTCTCTGCACTTGAAAATTATTTCCTTAACTTAGGATTGATTGCATTAAAAACAAATTTAAACCGGTTTCTTTTAATTGACATTATTTTATTTTCAATTTTTTGTGTCAGGATGTTTATATTGCCTTTCATAATAAATTTTATTTTTTAAGTAAATTCACGAAAACAGTTTCAGCTGGTTTAAATCGGGGCTATTGGGCGGTCATCTAAGAGTGTCAGACCTTCCTATCCTATCGAGAAATCATATTTGTCTGAGAAAAAAAAACGTATAAACAATTTAAATCGTTTGTTTTCTGAAGCAATGCAGATTTTAACTATCAATGGAATTTTTAAAAACCTAAATATTTTTCGAAGAGCTAAAAAATGCCAGCAAAGTATATATTTGTTAAAAAAATGGATAGACCTTTCATTCTAAATAAAAACATATAGGGTATTTTATTTAAGAAAATTTAAAAAGTTAATTTATTTATTTTTCTTAATTTTCTGATGTTTATTTGTTTCTGTCGTTATGCTCAAAACATAATAAATAAAAAACTATGAAACTTTTATACAAGAAATTCTTGTTCTATTCTTTATTATTTAATAGTGAAAATATTTGTTGTGGTGGTGTTTTTTTTATTACAAATAGTAACTGCTTAAAAATGTAACATAAACGTGCCAACAATATTTTACAAAAAGTGTTTAAAAGTGAGTATCATGCAAAGCTGAAATGTTTAACTAAAAGAGAAAAAAATATAAACGTAAATATAAATTTATCCTATAAAATAATAAATATTTTGTTATATTTTTTTTTATTTTAAGTGTAACCAATTTTAAAAAGAAGAAATATTAGGAAAGCTGTTGCAGTTTAATGGTTAGATCAAAATAAAGCTGTTGTTGCAGCAGGAGAGGGGTTCTTTTCGCTAAGATAGATGTGCCAATTTTGAAATACATACCAAAATTCGGCTAAAAATTAAGATTAAAAAACATATAGTAGTAATACTCTTCTCATTACCGATCCGCCCTGGGTAAATATTGTTTTAAAATATTCGCATTTCCAAAAAAACGTCAAAAGCTAAAATAGCGAAGTCACCTTAGCCCAAAAAATGTTAAAACCTCGGAACCCAGCGACTGTGTATAAAATTTAACATAAACTATTGAACTTATATATATATATATATATATATATATATATATATATATATATATATATATATATATATATATATATATATATATATATATATATATATATATATATATATATATAATTTATATCCTTTATATAAATGTTTACCCCTCAAAAATTGCCGCTTTTTCCCTGGGGTGAATGCCACCCTTCCGGGGGGGGGAATTTTTTATCAAAAATAAGTACGGAAGTGGATAGATTGAGTAATTCTAAGCAACTTTTGTTTTATAAAGTTTTTTTTTGAAAGGCATTACTTTTCAAGTTATTCGCAATTGAAAATGTCAATTTTTTCAAAAAAAAAAAAAGTTTTCAGACGGTTTTTCGAAATAACTCGAGAAGTGCATTTTATCAAAAATATAATTTTACCAAAATGTAGCTTATAAAAAAAAAACCCCAAAAAGAATGGTGAGCTTATAATTCCCCTAAACCCAATACAAACGGAGAAGCCTGTTGAAGGTTGTTCTTTTCTTCAAATGAAAATTAAAAGTTTCAACGTAAATAACCAAAATAAGATATATTTTTTTGGAAAAAAACTCATTTTCTTTTTTAAAGTACTTGAAAAGACCTTTTTTTTTGTTTTTACAAAAAAGTGCTAAAATTAAGGAGTTATGGCCAAAATAAAGTTGATTTATTTTTTTGATGAAAAATGTGAAAATCATTTCTTTCCCCAATTAAAAAATAATCTTTGTCACCTTTTCAATTTACTTTTTTTTGTTTTTTGGGGGGAAGTTTAAGGGGGGAAAAAATTTGGGGGGAAACGGATTTAGAGGCATTAACTTTGGGTTTTAAATTTCGAATAATTTTTCTTAGAAAATTTACCGGTTTAAAAAAGCAGATTTTTTAAAAAATTGAGCTTTTAAAAGGAAAAATTTTTTTTTCGGAAAAAAAAAGGGTTTTTTTAAAAAAAAATCAAAAAAACCCCTTTTTTTCGAAAATTTGTAGAATACAAAAAATTAAGGTTTTTTTTTACCAAAAATTTTCGTTTTGTTTTTGGTTACGTATCATTAAGAGTTTTTGAGATATTTTGAAGAAAAAAAGGTATTTATTTCAAAAAAACAAAAATGTCTCTTTCACGTTGGGGCAATTTTTTTTAAAAAAAAGCACTTTAAACCGGTCAAACTTCTTGAATATTCAAATACAAAAATAAAGGAATTGTAAAGTGACAAAGATTATTTTCAATTATGGTGGTAATTAGGGGTAATTTTTTCATTTTTTCATAAAAAAAAATAGAGATCATCTTTATTTTGGCCATAACTAGCTTAATTTTAGTGCTTAAGACTTTTGTAAGAAACAAAAATAAAGGTTTTTTAAGTACTTTAAAATAGGTATTATGAGCTGTTCCCAAATAATATATCGTTTTTTGGTTATATTAAGTTAAAACTTTTAATGTTGGCATTTGGCGAATGAGAACCAACCTTCAACAGGCTATAACCCGTTTGTATTGGGTCCATGGACATCACAATTCAAAAAAAAACAATTGCGAATAACTCGAAAAGTAATACCTTGAAAAAAATTTTTTTCCCTTTTTTTAGTAA
>JAHBCN010024084.1:0-12234 GCA_019359885.1 Listronotus oregonensis | reverse complement strand
TTTCCCTTTGGAAACCATAAATTTATGATTTACGTGACCTGAGAAAAATCGTTGGGTGAGACCATAAAGTGAAAATGTCGATTCATCAGTAAAAACAATGTTTCTTATAAAATTTTCATTGTTATTTTTCATTTCCATTACAGTTTCAAAAAATTGCCTTCGTCTAAAATGATCATCAGGGAAAATTTCATTGGTTTTTCTTACTTTGGATCGGTATCAATTTTTTTCAGCACTCTTTCCACTGATCTTCTGCTCAAATTAACCTATTGTATTAATGGAAACTGTAGGATTTTTAATAACACTTCACACTATAATTTCTTTCATTTTCCTTTGTTGTTTTTCTGAGCACTATCATGTTTATGTTTTCTTGGAGTTAAACAACCAAATGGGAAAGTTTTTAATGACTCGGTAAATAGTGGAAATCGTGGAGTCGGCCTGGTTAGAAATAAATTATTAAATATCCAGTTCGTAAACATCCATTATTATTAACTATTATTAAAAAAAAACTTTTTGGTCGCAAATAATCGACACAGTACAACTATTGCTGTCGAGCGTTCGATACTAAAGAACTATTTCAGAAATAAACGTATTGAATTATTTGCTGGAAAATTATTGATCGATAAGCAATGCGTGCGGCGTTTTTAGGTACATCCAAAATCGTCTAGGTTCGTCCTATGTTCGCAGTACTCTGCGCTTTACTGTATAAAGATCGTCTTAAAATAATAGCTGCAATTTAAAAAATAATTATTCATAAACTCAGTTAATAAGGTAGTGGTATATTTGACTAAATTTATTATTGTCCTGTTTGTCATTTACCGTATTTCGTTTTTTTTTTTTAATATGTATCATTTCCTTAATTATTAATTTGTAGTAGTTGTTGTCTTGAGTCAAGATTGCAGTATCCTTAAAATTAAATTATTCAGGTTTTTCATTTTTCTCATATTTATGAAAAGCAGTTGACGCATTATTGGTGTATGTATGACCATTAAGGCGGCTAAATAATTTTTTAATTTATTTAGAAAAATATTGGAAAATTCTATTGTTACTAAAAGCACTCAATTAGCACTTAATTCCTGTCTATTTTAATCATTAAAAAGGAAATTCTTTGATGATGGGTCTGCTGAATTTTTGAAACCTGGCAGACCCATATTTTTTTAAAGTATTTTAAAAATCGTTAGTACACCTAATTTTTTAATTGCGCACCTAAATAGCACCTAAAAAGCCCCTTATTTTGATCTAAATTTCGTAGCATATTTTTGAGTTGGGCTAGCCAGGTTTATATACGTTATTAAAACCTGATCAAAAAGTTCTTAGGATAACACATCAACAAGGAAAATTAGGTATTTTATCATTTAAAAGGAAATTCTTTGATGATGGGTCTGCTGAATTTTTGGAACTTGGTAGACCCATATTTTTTAAAATTATTTTTAAAAGCGTTAGTACACGTAATTTTTTAATTGCGCACCTAAATAGCACCTAAAAAGCCCCTTATTTTGATCTAAATTTCGTAGCATTTTTTTGAGTTGGGCTAGCCAGGTTTATATACGTTATTAAAACCTATTCCAAAAGTTCTAGGGATAACACATCAACAGGGAAAATTAGGTATTCTTAAAGTAGGATTATTCATTACCTTTATTCACGTTATCAAATTTATATTTATGTTAGTGCTATTGCAGTAAATGCAGTTGATAAAATACAAAAGTTGAATTAAGATTATTTAAAGTTAAGCATGTTTTTATAATGGACTTCTTTTTACCCTATCATAGTAATTAATCACATAATGTACTACTTATCTCAAAAACGGTTTATAGGAAATCGAAAGTGTAGGTAGGTAGGTTTAAAGTGAGTGGGTATAACACCCTTCCACCGCGACCGATCGGTCTATTGTGGCGCACACCCTTTTATATTTCTCCCACTAGGTCCAGACTTTAATAAATCTGATGATCCTGTTGGGAGAGCGATCTTTTTACCTCCCCGGCAACAAAGTGTCATTGTCGAGAATTACGAATCTTAGTCGTGCCATTGTTGGGCACGAACACAGTATGTGTTCGCCGATTCATCCTCCATGCACATGAAGCACTCGGCGTCTTCCGCAGGCCGATCTTGTGCATGTGGTATTTCATTCTGCAGTGTCCCGTGTACAGTCCCACAAAGTTTTAAGGTGTACCCTCGATTGCTCCAGTAGTTTGACAGTACATTGTTGGTTCGGTAGGCTTATAAAGGCCTTCGAGTGTCTGAGACCCGGATGTTCATGCCAGTACCGATGATTTTATTTTTGTCTCCAAGATGATATGAACTGCTTGGCCATTGCATAAGATATACGATGACCAGTTCCGCCCTGTGAATTTTGTCTCCGCTCCCTTTTTGGCAAGGAGGTCTGCGGATTCATTACCTTCTAGGCCGTGTGTCCAGGTATCCACAGTAATGTAACCTTGTTGTTTTGACCAGTTTGGTCAGCGCATCCTTGCGGTTTTCGAATTGCAGCGGTTGGATTCAAAAACCTTAAGAGCTGCTTGACTATCGGAGAATATTTTAACTGTCTTACGTGTGCAGCGATCAACCAGCGATCTAGCGCACATCTTAATAGCAAATACCTCCGCTTGAAATATGGTTGCGAGAGTGCCCAGGCTGAAGGAAAACTCTGCCCTCGGCAACAGATGTCAGCTCGGAGCAGTCGGTCGTTTTTCGACTCCAGTTCTCCCTTTGTGGGTAGACTATACTGTAGGGCCGGTTGTAATTGGTTGCTGTAGGCATTATGTCTGAGGGCATTCCCAGTCTGTCACAGGTCAGGGCATTCCTGAGGAGACTGGTGCTTTCCATATGACACGCCCGCGGTTTGTTACTGACCGCTTGATAGAGTCTGTAGGTTGCCCCCCTTGCCTCTCTCTCCAAGTAAATATGCAGAGGAGGCAGTCCCAGGAGGGCCTCCATGGCCGCCGTTGGTGTTGAGCACAGCGCGCCCGTGATCATTAGGCAGGCCTGTCTCTGTAGGCTAGATAGCTTTGCTTGGGTCAGCCGCTGCTGCCCCTTGAGCCACCATGCTACAAAGCCATACGTGATCATTGATCTTATGACTGTCACGTATGGCCAGTACATCTCTTTTGGTTGCATGCCCCAGGATTTGCCACAGGTCTTGCGGCATGTCCAGAAAGATAGGCTCGCCTTACGCGTGACCTTTTCTAGATGCGAATTCCAGCTGAGAGTGCTATCTAGAATCAACCTCAGATATTTTGCTCTTTCCGCAAATGGTATTGTTTCACCTTGCAAAGTTGGTGGTCTCAAGTTAACCAGGTTTCTCTTTCGGGCGAAGGGGACAATAACCATTTTTTGAAGGTTTATTGTCATTTTTTCCCTTTGACACCAGCTTTGTGTGGTGTTTAGTACTTCTTGAAGGATGTTCGAAATCATCTTATCAGAGTTTCCTTTAATTAGGGTGACTAGATTATCTACATATGCCTGCAGATCGATCTCCCAGAGAGAGAGTATAGCCAGCAGGTCATCCACCAGGAGCGACCACAGCAGGGGTGATAGAACCCCTCCCTGCGGGCACCCCTGGCGGCCCTAAATCTGATCATCTCCCCTGCATATGGGTGGTTATGTTTCGTTTTCTAACATGGTCCTGATCCAGTCACATATGACCGGACTGATCCCTCTAGAAGCTGCAACCTTATAAAGGAAGTCAGGTAACGCATTCTTGAAAGCTCCTTCAATATCTAGAAATGCAGCCACCACCATCTCCCTTATTCCAGGGAGCTGGCAATGTTTGCCACCAGGTTGTTGAGGGCTAATTCTGTTAATTTACCGTCTCGAATGCAAACTGGTGTGTGTTAAGGGGGTGATCCTTAAGTGGGCCATTCTTTATGTGGACATCCAGTATTTTTCCAGACTTTTCAACAGAAAGGAGATTAGACTTATTGGTCTTAGCGACTTGGGGGTCGATCCATTCCGACATGTATTACACAAAAGTGTAATACATTTTTAAAAAGATAATTTTTGACCATTTCAAAAATTTTGAAAATATAAAAGGTGTCTAATTTAAAATTGAAAAAAAAAAATGCGTCATCCTAGAAAAAAAACATATCTGTATTTTGCGTGAAATGTTTTGTAAAAATGTTTTTACAAAATTAAAAAATCTTTATTAACAAAAAAGTTATAAAGGACTAAAAAACGCAAGAAATTGGAAAACACGCTGTAGCGAGTAGACGACGCAAGATAGCGAATTGCGGTTTTCACAAGTAAGTTTGGTTTAAATTTGATCCTCGCAAACGAAGTTCAGTTTTTGTATAAATTATACAAAAAAATACTGACGGAGAGCTGGAGCCGAAAAATCATCGTCATCAATAATATGGAGTTTCTCCCGTAAAACATGTTTATGTAGTAGTGTTAATTATGTTACCGCTCAGGCTGACAACTTATTGAATACAGGGGGTAGCAACAAGGGTTGAAAGTGCAAAATTTTTGGGAAAAAAATCGTCATCGAAAATATGCTTTAAAATTTTCTCAGGTGAAGTTCTTAAACCCCTTAGCTGAAATCCCAAGGGGCTGACAGCTAGGTGGATACAAAAGGGGTGGCGGACAAGGGTCAAATTATCACAAAAATAAATCTTTATTATCATTATCAGTAATACCACAGGTATTTTAATAAAATTTGACATACATTTACTATGAATCAAGAGGCATTTTCTAGTATACTACTTTCTTTTTATTTCCACCAGTGACGTTCGTAAGGAATTTGACCTGCCTTTTTTGGCAAATATTGTTGGTACGTCACTGATTTCATTTAAAATAAAAAATATTTTTGAAATCCCCAATCATTTATAAGCAAAGTTGATAACTTGATTTTTTTCAATGCGATGAATGGTTTTTGCTTAAAAAAATAAAACCAATTTCTCTGCATGATTATAACAAATATCGGTGAACAATATTACCATGCAGAGAAATATTTAGATTTAATTTTTCTAGGTAAAAACAGTGCGTTGGACTAAAAAAATATGAGCAGATTTAATCTCTTGATTTTTTTAGTCCAACGTAGGTTTTTACCTAGAAAAATTAAATCTAGATATTTTTCTGCATGGTGTTATTGTTTACCAATATTGTTAAGATTATGCAGAGAAATGGTTTTTATTTTTTTAAACGAAAACCGTGCATCGGATTGAAAAAAATCATGATCAACTTTGCTTATAAATGATTGGGGATATTAAATTTTTTTTTATTTAAAGAGAAATCAGTGACGTACCATCAATATTTGCCAAAATAGGCAGGTCAAATTCCTTACGAACGCTACTGGTGGAAATAAAAAAAATGTTGTACTCTAAAAAATGCCTCTTGATACATGGCAAATGTATGCCAAATTTTATTAAAATATCTAAAGTGGTATTACTGATAATAATAATAAATGATTTATTTTTGTAATAATTTGACCCCGTTTCACTGCCCTCGATATCCACCTAAGTGTCAGCACTTTTGGATTTAGACACCTGGGCTTCAACTTTAAGTGGTTAAAATGGCTGACATATTATCGATAACGATTTTTTGCCTAAATTTTTACCCTCTAAACCCTTATCCGCTTGGGATTTCGGCTAATAGGGTTAAAAACTTTACCTAGGAAAATTTTGAAGCATATTTTCGATAACGATTTTTTTCCCACAAATTTTGCACTTTTAGCCTTTGTTGCTACCCCCTGTATCCAATAGGTTGTCAGCCTGCGCGGGAACATAATTAGCAATACTAAATAAACATGTTTTACTAAAGAAACTCCATATAACTGATGACGATGATTTTTCGGCTCCAGCTCTTAGACCAATAAGTTTCCCATGAAAAGCACGGAACTTGGCTTACCATGTACGCGTTAATACCTAATTTCGTAAATTTTTTAAATTTAATTTTTATTTAAGTTGTTTAAAAACTACAAAAAGCGTAGTAATTCTAAACCAGTAAAGTTCGTTTAAAATAAAAACTGTTTAACAAAGCTTTAATAAAAACATTTTGCCAAATTAAAAAGGTTCTAACGACATCGTAAAATGGCTTGAAATACACTGTATTTTAAAACGTAATTTATAAAACTTATGTAATTAAAAAATATACCCTAAATATTTGCGCCATATTAACACAAAATTGATTTTGTAATTTTATTACGTTCTTAATGAAAACCGTTTACTGCCCTACAGAATGGTAAAATATTCTGAATTTAATTAAAACCTGCCATAAAACAACTTAGCAAGCTTGATTTACTTTTAATTAGTCTTTTATGCAAGTGGTAGGTATTTTCCTTTAATCAGAATTACATTCAAATACGAGGTTATTATATTAAGTAATATAGATAACCCTATTTATTCTATAACTAAAGGAACCCAAAAAAAAAACAAAAGTTTTAAATATAAAACTTCATTAAGTAAAGAATATCTGAAAGGTTTAAGACATAGTACGTTGCAACATTTTCTATCTTTTCAATAACACTAAAATCTTGGATTTCTATTGTCTTTATAGGTTAATTGTTACACAACGTTTCGGTTAGTGATGTATCTCCAACCGTTTTCAAGTGATAACTAATAACTGTTTTTAACAGCTACGACTTATATACTATCCCTTGTTCACCGAAGCTTGACCAAATTTTTACGGTTCAGTAACGGCTGCCAGATATTCAAAATCTCAATACTAGGTATTGCTGAATATCTTTTGGTTGTTTACAATGATTACAGCTTTTCTACCAGTCGGTTTCTTTATGAATAGTTTTTGCTTCCGATTATTGAATGCGGTGTTGTTTTGACCAAGCGTGTTTGGCCTCACCACATTCACAGGGAGTTTGGTAGATACAGTCATTATTTGAAACATTGTTGTCTGGTCTCTTTTTAGTAAGAATACTTCTTTAGGTAGTTTGGGATATTAATGCCGTTTTCATATTATGCTTATTCGCGATTTTGCAGATCTTTTCCAAAGTTTCTTTAATATATGGAATTGTCATAAATATTTGGCCCTGTGGAGTCTGGTTCAAGTTAGAGTTTATTTTGATATTTTTCAATTGTTTCCTTTACCAGTCTCTCACTGTATCCGTTCTGCTTAAGATCCCTAGTAATGTTACTTATTTCCTCTTGTAGGGATTCCTTACTGTTACATAATGTCACTGCACGATTATCTAGAGTACGTATGACCCCCTGTTTCGTTTCGTTAGAGTGATTAGAATTCTGATGTTAACCTTGTCCAGTGTATGTAAAGTATGGTAAAGAAAACAATCGAAAAATATCAAAATAAGATAAAAAACTCTATTTCGAACGAGACTCCACATGACCCCTAACTAAAGAAGTATTCTTAGTAAGACGAGATTAGACAACAATGTTTCAAATAATAACTGTTTCTACCAAATTCCTTGTGAATGTGGTAAAGTATATATCGGAAAAACGAAAAGACCACTCGAACTTACAGTTAAGGAACACAGAACACATACGGAACGAGGTGAAACGTCGAAGTCAGGGATTGCCGAACACGCTTGGGTAAAACAACACCGCATACAATGGTTAAAAGCAAAAACTATTTATAAAGGAACCCACTAAAAGAAAAGAAAATTTAAAGGAGCTGTAATAATTGTAAGCAACTAAAATGTATTTAGCAAGCCCAGTATCGATACTCTGAAAATTTGAAAACTGCGAGGAGTCGTTCCAGCATCGGTGAACAAGGGATGGTAGCTTTAGAACAGTTTTAAGTTATTACTTGAAAACGGTTGAAGATACATCATTAACGGAAACGTTGTGTAAGAATTAACAAATAAAGACAATGGAGGTCCAAGATTTTAGTGGTATTAAAATCATAATATTGTCTAAAACTTTGAATTATCTTTTTCAAATCTTACAAAGGTAAACCATTTTCAATAGCCAACAAATATGTTTTATTACAATATACAGTTTAAGATTTAAATTGACAACTACATCAGTGGTAAGGCATGGTAAGCAGGTTGTATATTGCCTCTTAAAAGTAAAATGTTTATTATGATATACAGGGGCACTTAAAAATTTCCTTTTAGGGTGCCACTTACAGGAATATAAAAAAAATTGTTTCTTCAGTGCCAATATAAAAAAGAGCCCGAAAAAAACTAATATACGCACACAAGCACACAAAATAGTTGTTTAAAATCCTAAATTAAAAATCACTTGGTTTTTGGGAAAAAAGATTACCAAAAAAAACATTTTAAATACTACACAAAAAAATGATTTCCTTTAAAAAAAAATATGTACAGGGTAATTTAAAAGTGTATTTTTAAATTGGTTTATAGATACTTATTTTTAAATGAAAAGCATTCTGCTTGCTCATAATTTTTCAGTTTATTTTTTTTTATTGGACCCCATTTGAATAAATTATTACAAAAAAAAGTAATACAGAAAACCTGTGTTAAACTTCCTAATACTACTTCACCTTCGCTTAGATTTAAAATACACTTTTATTTTGGGACCATATATTTTTTTAAATTTAAAATAGATATTGTAAATGGTATAAATGTCATTATTTTTAAAAGATTTAGGCTTTATTTTATGTTGTCAATATATAAAATTATACAGTAATTTGCAACAAACAATTTGTAGCAACTTTTAGATCAATATTTTAAGTACTTTAAATGCTAGAAGTAACATATTTCTTTTAGTGTGTTTTTTGGAATGTCTGTAAGTTTTATCAAATGCAAGAATGGTCTTTATAACTGTAACTTGATTTTTTTTAAATGATTTTATCTAGCAAAGCAAAACATGTACCTATTCTATTAATGTGCAGCTAAAAGTAATATAGTTGTTTAGCCAGATCTAAACTTTATGATTATAAGAATGTATTTAAAAGTGATTTTAAAGGTTTAGCGTAAAATAATTGAAGTTATCTTTTGTTCTTTTAAAAATATGGCGAAAAAACTGAAATTTGCGATTTTCGTTTTTATTTTTTTACTAGGTAATTTCAAAAGTTAGAAAAATTAGAAAAATACATTCTCATTGAAACTTTTTGCGCTTTTTGTATTGGTAAAGTCAATTTTCTATTACAACGTTTCGTTTTCGTTAAACCATCATCAACTTTATTTTTTTAATTATGGACCCGGCTTTTTTATTTAATTTTTTTGAACCCCCTATTATCCCAATTACAAAAATTACAAATATGAAACGCCCCCATATGAAATGATGTGCGTTCCTTGTCTAATTTATTGTCTCTTATGGAAAATATTATTATTTAACAGTAAAATATCAAGTGTTATACACCATTGTAATTGGAATTAAAACTGCTTAAAAAAAAAATTAAATAAACAATTAAGGGCCGTATTTAAAATAATAAAGTTGATGATGGTTTAGCAAAAAAGAAACGTGGTAAAAAAGTTTTGACTTCACCAGAGAATTGAGCGCAAAAAGTTCCAACAAAATAAAAAGGAAAATCGCAAATTTCAGTTTTTCGGTCATATTTCTAAAAGTACAAAAAAAAACTTCAATTTTACAACGGTATATCTTTGTGCTTCCTAATACGTAACTTTGTCAAATTTAAATTGACCACCTATCTCTTACCGTCGCGGGGATCCCCATACTGGCATTCCTTATCCTGGACACGCTATATACAGTATGTCCACGGAAAAGGTGTTGAAGAGAAAAAACTTTTTTATTTTTGATTTTATCGAAAAAGGCTACTTTTGATAAAAAAAATTTGCTATTTCTTAGAGTAAGATTGGGATAGAAACATTTAACAAATTTTATACCGGTGTTAGAAATTGAAAAACTTAAAATGGTACAAGAGTAAAGTGCATTTATTTGAAAGATATGAAATAAGTTACTAGAAAAAGTTGTTCAAAATTAAAATGTAGTCTCCAATACCAATTTTCAAAAAAATCGGCCTACTTTTATTTATTTGTGATTAAATTTATTTTAATATCAATTTTATCAATTTTTTTGCTGTTAGGTAAGCATTTAAAGCTGACAACACTGCGGCTAATGAATTATAAAAGCGAAGTGTCTATAAAGGTTGTCACTATCAACGCTTACTAGTACAAAAATTTGGAATTAGTTAACTGATAATGAAATTTTAATCACAAATAAATTAAAGTGGGCCGATTTTTTCGAAAATTGGTATTAGAGACTACCTTTTACGTTTGAACAACTTTTTCCAGTAACTTATTTCCATATCTTTGCAAATAAATGCACTTTACTCTAGTACCATTCTAAGTTTTTTAAATTTTCTGAACACCGCGTATAAAATATTTGAAATGTTTCTATCCCAATCTTAGTCTAAGAAGTAGCAAAAATTTTTATCACAAGTAGCTTTTTTCAATAAAATTAAAAATAAATAAGTTTTTCCTATTCAACACCTTTTCCGTGGACATACCAGTACGTCCACAGAAAAGGTGTTGAATAGGAAAAACTTCTTTATTTTTAATTTTATTAAAAAAAGCTACTCTCGAAAGAAAAATTTGCTACTTCTTAGAGTAAAATTGGGATAATATATTTAACAAATTTTATACGCGGTATTCAAAAAATTGAAAAAACTTTAAATGCTTCAAGAGTAAAGTGCATTTATTTGAGAAGATATGGAAGTAAGTTACTAGGAAAAGTTGGTCAAAAGTAAAAGATATTTCCTAATACCAATCTTCGAAAAAATCGGCCTACTTTTATTAATTTGTGATGAAAATTATTTTAATATTAATTAACTAATTCCAAATTAATAACTCATTATTGTACTAGTAGGCGTTGATAGTGACAAGCTTTATTGACACTTTGCTTTTATAATTCATCAGCCGCAGTATCGTCAGCTTTAAATGCTTCCTCAACAGCAAAAAATTTGACAAAATTGATATTAAAAATTTAAATTGATATTAAAATAAATTTAATCACATATAAATAAAAGTAGGCCGAATTTTTTGAAAATTGGTATAAGAGACTACCTTTTAATTTTGAAACGCTTTTCCTAGTTACTTATTTCCATATCTTCTGAAATAAATGCACTTTACTCTTGTACCATTTTAAGTTTTTTCAATTTTCTGAACACCCCGTATAAAATATGTTAGATGTTTCTATCCCAATCTTACTCTAAGAAGTAGCAAAATTTTTTATCAAGAGTAGTTTTTTCGATAAAATCAAAAATAAAAAAGTTTTTTCTCTTCAACACCTTTTCCGTGGACATACTGTATATCCTCGTTGGATACATACCAAAAGGAATTTTATACAATGGGACCGCTTCGTTCCTTGTCCCGAGGTATAGAGGCTGGGTCTCCTGAGTTCTCTTGACCCCTTTAAACTAGCAGATCGCCTGAAACAGAAAAAATAAAATCACATAAATAACACACAAAAAATCCACAAAAATTTAAAATGGTTTCGGTGGCAAGTCTGTCAGCGTTTTCAAGATAAAAATGCAATGTAAAAACTTAACTAAAAATTAATAATAATTAAAATTAAAATTGGTAAAGTTTTGATAAAAATTATAGATGTTTTAACAGTTTTTTTGAAAGTTTTAACGTAGGGTAATACACGACATTAATCTTTAAAATATGTATTTTTTTGTTTTAGGCGATGTACTAATTTGAAGTGGTAATAGTACTAAGCAAACTTAGCCTCTATATCTCGGAGGACCGAAGCCATTCCATTTAATAAAATTTCTTTTTACCTAGTACCAAAGATTGATACTACTACGAATAGATAGCTCATCTAAATGGAACACATTTAATCGGTGTGGAGATATCAATGCTCTCGGATAAAATATTTTTTTGCGCGGTAACCCTCGCCTTGCGAGCAAAATTAGACGCGGCGTTGCCAATGTGAAGTATTTAAGTAGGTACTTTTACATGGCACAAATATCTAAAGAATATAAAGGTTCCACTTATAACCATTTGCACCGCAGTGTTTAATACTGGATAAATTAATAATTATTAATCCGTTTTGAGGTGTGACAAATATCATAACATTTGGCAAAGTCAAAACAAAGCTTAATTTAATCAAGCAATAAACACTGCGGTAAAAATGACCATCACGTCATAAAAACGATAAGGTTGTATTATCAAAATATATAGGTAAAGCGATATAGTACCTAATTACTTTAAAAATCTGCTGCATTATATTATATTACAGAGCTAAATTGTTATTTATCGAAATAGACTTTTTTATTGGTTTTAAGATTTTTTAATTTTTGTTGAACTTCTTTATTTTTTTTTTCCAATTCCATTTAAAAATTTACATATATAGGTTATATATAAAGTAAAAAAGTTTCAACTTTTAAGCTAGTAGATTGTTCTCT
>JAHBCN010024083.1:0-12202 GCA_019359885.1 Listronotus oregonensis | reverse complement strand
GTTTTTGTTATCAGACCGAACCGGTCTACCATTATATACTACAGAGGATGGTCATTTTGAAAAGTTTTTTGTCTCTTAGTTCAACCTACACTAAAACCATTAAACGCAATTCCAACAAAAAAAAAAAAACAGAAAACCGTCAAGATAAAATTGAAGAAAGTATTCAGCACCGGTGGTGACGTCACGGGTTCTCCGCTCTGTTTCCCTTTCCAAAAAATTGCCCAAAAGAATTAAATGAAACTTGCCATTAAAAATTTTGTTTTTAGAACCGTCATAAAATATTTAAATCGATGTTGCAATTATTAACACAAAAACCAATATTTTTGAATACTTTTATTTTATTTTCAAGAAAAGTTCCTGATTTTAATTTTTAAAATTTGGCAATTTGTCGACGTTTTTTTTTAAAAACAAAAACAAAAAGATCACTCTACCAAACTGGCGTTAAGTTAATTCTAGTCCTTGAGTTCGTTTCTAAAAATCGAGGCTCTAGATTAAGATTAATTTTGATGCTGTTCTGAGACTAAAAAATAAAAAAATAAATTACTGTTTAAAAAAACTAAAAGAACATGGTTTTCTACAAACTGAACTAAAAAGTAAAAAATACTTTTAAAGTATAAAAAGTGTGTGTTACACTAATGGAAAGTCCAATTATCAATTATGACTTATTAATTTGAACTAACATTAAAATAAATATTAAGTTATTACCTCCGTCTCTTTTAAAAGCTGAATAATTGTTTAAATAATAAACCCTATAATTTTTTTGCCTTTTGGAGTCCTTTCTATGAGTCTACTTAATAAGAGGGGCTTTTTTTTTTTTTTTTTTAACAATTTTTTGTTAAAAAAATTTTATGATTTTTCGTACGAAACCGGGCGAAACAATTTTCAGCAAAAAATTTAAAAATTAAAATATTAAAATAGGATCCAGGTTTTAAGAGTTTTTAGGGGAAATTTTCCCTTTTAGTCCCAATTAGACCAAAAATAAGAGTAAAGGTACATAAATTTTAGTAAATCGGCGTCGTTATTACCTTGTTTAACTAATATAGAAACCACGTTTAAAAACGATTTTAAGTTTTTTTTCCCAGAGGTGGCATGCAGGGGGAAACAATGACGCTTAAAATTTTTTAATCGTTATTTCTAAAAAACGGGGGCCCTTTTAAAAAAAAATATTTTACTTTTTTATGTTTTTTTTTAATTTTTTACAATTTTTAAAAGGGGAAAATTTTACAAAAAAATTTCCGGGGAAGAAAATCGCAAAAACCCATTGTTTTGACCTTTTTCCTCGAGTAATTTTTTTTTCCCCGGGGTCTAGAGGCCCCCCGGATCACGATTTTCTTGACGGTGGGGACTGTGTTTATACATGAAACGCTTATTGGGGAGGGCTAAAAAATTACATTTTAATAAATTTTCCTTTAAAATTTTTAATACGAAACCCCTTTTTAGTCTAAAAAAAAAAGGGGAAAAAAAAAAAGCCGTTTTGCAACCAAAAAATTTTAACCATGATCGACTAAAATTTTGGGGTTTAATTTTTGACTAAATTATTTGTAGAAGTTTCACTTTTTAAAAAAAATTATAACTTCTACCATAAAAAAAATTATAAAAATTTGGTTTTAAAAATTTTTATGGGGAAAATTTGGGGAAATTTTAAAAGCCCTAAGTTCTAGTCGGTCATGGTTAGTTGGGGGTTAGCAAAGCGGTTTTTTTTTTTCCCCCCAATTATATATCAGACGTAAAAGTATGGAGATTTTTTTAAAAAAAGACCCGTTTTTTTTTTACTTAAAAAATGAATTATTTAGAAAAGCCTTTTTTTTAAATAACGCGTCGAGTCTCTGTAAAAAAAAGCTTGTTTCATGCGCCAACAGGGGGCCAAGAAGCTCGGGATCACGGGGAATTCGACGCGAGTAATTTTTCCCCGTACTTGGAACGAGGAAATTTTTTGAAATTTTTTTTTTTAATTTTTTGTTTTAATTATTTTACCCGCTTTCAGCCTAATGTAAATTTATGTACTTTTGAATGCCAAAAATTAAACCCCGGAAAATTTTTTAAAAGTTTTTTAACTCCCACTATCTTGTAAGTTTTGAAGTTATCATCAAAAAAAAGGTTTCTTTTGTTTTTTTATTAAAAACAATTAAATATTTATTTGGAAAAAAAAACAGGAACATTTCTTGAATTAAATTGCCTCAAATTAGCCATCGCTCATATTTTTGTACCCATCTAATTATTTTTCGCAGAAAACCCACATCTTGACTAGACTAGTAAACCTTGAACAAGGGCCTATTCACAAATTATTAAGTCACTGCAAAACACTCAAAAGATCGTTTCTATTTTAATTTTGTACAAAGTACCACAACATTTTTTACAATAATCAAAAGCGACATCTGCTAATAATAACACCTCATTAATAACAATATTGTCCAATAATCATAAACTACCAGGCTAATTTTCCTATTTACGATATTAACATAGCCATAAAAATCGAGAAAAACAGATAATATTTTAAGCGGAAGGAATGTTAATGGACACGAAATTAACATCTTACCGATAGAAAACAAATTGAATGTTCCGATATTTCTAATTTTAAGAATTCTGTTGAAATTCCCGCTGGCATTTGAATATTAATCAAAATATGTAGAGTTTATTCCATAGGTAGTGTTTGCTGATGATGATTTTAAAATTAGGATGTAGATTTTTTTATGTAGAAATAAGTGAGGGTTATCTGTACCTATACTATTTGTATCCGTTTAGGGTAATTAGCTAGTTCATAAACAATCTAGATGTTACATAAGCCTCAAGTTCGTTTTGACGGCAGGACAGGTATCGAGAGTTGCCGTCGTGAACAGGGCACTAGGGAAGGAGAAAATATTCTGACCTAACCTTCAAGCGTTTTATGCACCTAACCTAGTTGTTAACGTTTATTTTTGTTTTTTATGTGTGTTTATTTCTGGTTTTCAGGAATAGATTGTAAAATTAACACCACAAAACACGAATTATCACAAAAAATTATAATAAGCGGAAAAGTCAAAACATCCATTTATCAGCATGTGTTAATAGTGTCAATCGCGTTTACCCGATGATCCCAATCTATGGATACCTAGAAAATCGGGAGAGTTCGGGGTATCTGCCCGATGACAACTCGAACGCAACAGAGTACACACTGAGCTTCAAATAAAATGCAATGATTGCCTTGAGAACGCCCCGAGCGTCTAGCTTTTTGTTTATCTTGGGTCACTCTACTAAGGCTTTAAGTGTTGTGGGTTACTGTATACTGTATAGTAAGAGGCAGTTAATTAACACGGGACTTAAACATTTGAGAAAGAAAATATACTGTCTAATTTTTTAATGCAGAAGCAGTAAAAATACCTACAAAACAGCGACAAATCCGCTACATCCCGTCGGTGGGCCAGAGAAGCAAGCTTCCCTGTAAGCATGGTGATCAATAATAGACAATTGCTTCTCTCTGAATGGAATTAAGCATGATAAAAGTTGTGAAAGATGGTATTCCTCAGACATGAAAACAATATTTTAAAGAGGGTCTGATTTGTAATTTCTACAGGGTATCCGGATTAGAAGGAAAAAATTACTTTTTGGCTCGAAAGATGAACCAAAGATTTTTCGAAGCTGCTGTACCTATGGATATAAAAAGTTTACGCCAATTAAGGTTATTTTTAAAAGTAAAGCCCACAAGATTTTTACGCCCTATCCAAAATTAAATTGGGGTCCGGTAAAAGAGATATCTGAGATTACCCTGCGGTTGTTTCTCAAATCGGTCTTAGAGACTGGCTTGACAAACTAAATATTGGGGTAAAGATTACTATCGTCAGCAACGTTATGAGTGAGAATGATTGAGTGGGAGAGAAGATCGCTGATGTGAAGAAGAAGTAGAATTGAATACTGAACCCTGGGACATCCCAGCATTAACCTGGGAAATGCTGAAAGAGTGACCATATACGTCAATTAAAAGGCAACTGGAGAGCCCAAAATAAAGTTTATGTGATTTTGTGACAAAATCCAAACTGGCTGTCACGTAAAATTTCTTTTTTTCGTTATATGGCAGCAAAAAAACAAAACTTACACTATCTACCACAATAAAAGAATTTTGACTTTGTTTATCCTATTAAAAAGGTTTACTTTAGAGAGGTTATTATATTTCTTATAGGAAATATAATCCATTAGACACATCTTCTACACTTTTTTTGGCAAACTAAACACGCATTTTTTGATCATTGTGATATTGGTAAAACATTGTTTATTTCTGTCACAAATTCCTATACACGTGGATAGCCTATTGGGTTAACTTTACTAAAAATAAATTAAAATGACCTTCCTAAACTGGTATAACCTCAAAAATGACAGGGCGTTACACAACAACAAACTATACGGGTAATGTACAGGATTATCCATAATTAAAAAATAATAATTCATCCGTCTTGTCTATTTTTGACCGTAGAATTCTAGAGAATAATTAAGAGATACGAACTTAAATTATCGTTTTTTTTTATAAGATACCTTATTTTTTCTTCGGTTTTTAAGGGAGAATTTGCATTCATTTTGAGGAATAGCAGAATTATTTAAATTTATATGCAAAATTGTGATTTAAATATGAAACAAATTTGTGAAATGCTAAAACAAAAAGAAGGAAAATTCTATCATAGTCTAGAGTTTACTACTAATTTTAGTAAGTGTTGGAAAAGTAAAACATATTTAATATTAACATATTTAACAAAATAATTCTAATACTTTTAATGATCAATACAGCAGCTAGACTTTGACAGAATTTGGACTTTTTGTCTTTTAGCAATTCAAGTACTTGTTGATAAATTTTTGTATTTCCTAATTTTAATTGCATATTGCTGAGATAAATTAAATGAATCTTGTTGTTGTTAAAAATTAATACAAAATCCTTTTTATTTAAAACGTATTAAAAAATTATACGCTTTTTAAAAACGAACCAATAAATAGGAAATTGTTTTTTTATGCTTTTGTTTCAATTTTCAACCTCTAAAGTACTTTTTTTTAATTCAACGAAAAAATACACAAGATGGCTATTTCACATTTTTTTTTAATAAAAAAATAAAGACTACTAGACTGATAAAATATTTCTTAATACATCAGAGTATGGTATAAACTTTTCTTTAAAAAATTGAACCGCGTTTTTCTTAATATAGTAGAGTATGATATAAGTCTCTTTACCTCAAAAATATAAGTGGGTCCTTATAAATTTCTAAACTAGGCCTAAGGACCTCGGTCAATGCTCGTCTGATGTAATGTAAATTTTTGCTTATGTCAATAAATAACATTTTAATAAATACATAAATTACTAAACATAATTTAGGTAAGTATTTTCAAACATAAATTTTTATTTTATTTTTATATGGCAATCATCTATTCGATAAAATAAACTTAAAACTGTTTAACGGGAATAGATTCTACCTAATATCAGAATATAAAACTCGGTTCCTAAAATCTGAGATATAAAAATATTCTTTACGAGGCACCTTTTATAATTAATAGAAATTGCCGACGTGCTACCGAATCCTGTTTGACTGCTATATATTTTACTTTTATGATTATAATTTCAGGTATTACCATGTAAATTTGGTTACCATATTTATAAATTCAGGGACAAAATTCTGATGCCTAGTTCGATAATGGTACTTTGCATTTAAAATAGTATTCTTTTTCTTAGGCTCTAATTTTTTTTAAAAAGTTATTTTGTTTTTTGTTATAAAATTTTAACTTACATTAACGTAAAATATAATTTTTATATATATATATATATATATATATATATATATATATATATATATATATATATTATATATATATATATATAATTATATATATATATATATATATATATTATATATATATATTTATTTTTTTTGTTAATGTTAGTTAATATTTTATAACATTTTATGTTATTATAAATGAATAGTTTTTTTTAAAAAATTTTAGAACCTAAGTAAAATAATCTGATAGATTTGAAAGCTTGGTCAAGAATGACTTAGGTTTGTTTCAATGGTTTTTGGGCTGTTAGGCCGGCGTCGATTGTCTAATTGACTTGACGTTTCGCCAACACGAGCGGTTGGCATCTTCCAAAGAAGTTGCTTCCTGGTTGAGTATGCGAACTACTGGGCTTTGCGCGGTCGTAGCTCGTATTTATACGTTCGGGAGGCAGTGGGCGGGGCTTCGGTTACTTTCGGTTCCAATCGACTCCGATCGGTTTTGTTCGTAAAGGTGCAATCCCAGCACTCTTAATTATGGGGATCCATGTTTTGTTGATCTTAACTGCTTGTTGTTGCTATGCTTTTCTATCTCTATGGCTTCTCTGTAGAGTCTTGAGTGGTATGCCGATGTGTTCGCGAGTACTTGGGTCTCCTCAAAATTTATACGATGGTCCGTTGTAAAGGTATGTTCTGCCACGGCGGATTTGTTGTCTGCCCCAAACGACAGTTGGCTTTATGCCTTTAATCCTGGTGTTTATCGAGCTTTTTTTTTTCCTTTTACACGCTTCCACATGTGCACGGGAAAGCGATAATTCCCGAAAGAAAGTGGGTCTCTTTTTTCTTTGGGGGAGAAGGCATTGTTTGATTTTCCTCGTTGGTTTGAATATTGTTTTTAGCCAGTTGTTCGAACTTTTCCATGAAGAAATTTGCTACTACCGGGCTGAGAGGGCTTCCCATTCCTTTCTTTCAGTCTGTTCATTTTCTTGTTGTCCCATGAAAAAAAGGTGGTTGCAAGCAATGTTTGAAAAATTTGGGAGATATCTTCGGTATATTTTCCCATTGCATCCTTTAAAGGGCACCTTGAAGAAGTTTACACAGAAATTACTAATATTTATTGTCTTCAAGAACTAAGTCTTTAATTTTCGAAAAAAAAGGGGTGAATCCTTGACAAAGGAATCAGTCAGTCCGATGTGTGGTTGCAGAAGGATGATAGGTGTTTGGCTAGATCATATGGGGGTGAACCGATAGCGTTTACAATGGGACTTAGCGATGTTGGTTTGTGTATTTTTGGCAATCCATAGAGCTTGGTATTGCAGCCTCATTTTTTAAACTATTTTCTTTGTTTGTTCTTCAGACTTGATTTCCGAACTAAGCTCTTTGTTGTTCTTATTAGGGTTGTGTTGGATCATTGCGTAATTTTTATAACTTTTTTGGATCCAGTAAATCTTTATTTTGTTGAATCTGCGGTTTTATTACGACAGTGGCTTTCCCTTATCTGCTAAAACTAGGATACTGTCATTTTTGTTAGATCTTGAAAAACTTCTAACCCATGCTTCAGGTTACTCTTGGGTGGTTGGCCTTTTGTAAAATTTTTCCCGATTGGTGCAGTTCCTGAGCTGTTTCTTCTGGCAAAATTTTAGGCGGATTCAAGATTTGGTAAGTCTTCCTTTCCCCATTTTTTGGAGTTATGGCAAATTTTCCGCCTTTAGCAAGTACAAAATCTCACCCGGGAAAAAGTTCCGATTGTTTTAATTAATAACTGTTTTTTGAGTGTAGCGTTTGCTTTGGTCCAGTGTTTTTTGTTAATCTTGAAATTTACTTTTTGGGTCAGTTTCTTTGCTTTTTCTTTTTTTCCATGCTTCTAAATGATATTGCATCAATTTTATCCCAGTCTATTCGGTGGAGTCGGTTGCTTAGCTGATAAAATTCCCTAGTTTTGTGAGACTTTTTAAATTTCTTCGGTGGTTTGTATTTCTCTCTGAGCGAGCTTTTCCGTCCGATTATAAATCCCTTTTGGCTTGGAAGATCTTATTACCTGTTTCGCCCCAAGAACTTGGGATGACATCCTGTTCTCTACACGAGACAGAAAAGCCAATGAAGCTAATAACTTTCTTTTTTTCCTTTAAATTTTTCCAGTTGTCGGGAACGCTGATATCTCCTTCCCAAAAGGCACAAGTAAACTGTGAAAGGCTTTCCGGGGCCCTTTCTAATGTTTCAATTGTTTTTGGGTTTAGGGCCCCCCCCATTGTCTAATTGAGTGGTATACCCCATGTGGTGGGGTACTTGGGGCTCCTAGTCAGTAACCGGCCCCCCCACTGCCTCCCGAATGTATAAATACGAGCTACGACCCGCAAAGCCCAGCGATACTGTCAACCAGGAAGCAACTTTTGAAGATGCCAACCGCTCGTGTTGGCGAAACGTCAAGTCAATTAGACAATCGACGCCGGCCTAACAGCCCAAAAACCATTGAAACATTAGACAATGGCCGCGAAAGCCTTTCACAGTTTATTTGACTTAGGTTTATCTATAAAGCAAAAATCGTGTGCGGCAGATGTAAAAGAATTTGCGAAAAATAGAGGGACTAAGTCCCTGGAGTCCTACTCATTAAGTCCACTCAGAAAATAAGGAAGGGGATATGTTACTGGAGAAAAAAAGAGATAATAAACCCAGGACATTCATGAGAAATTTCTGGGGTCTCTTTAGAACATCCATCAAAAACTGGATAGACTAGAAATATGTGGTGGATAAAAACATCAGAACAATGGCCAAATTTGGAGTCTGACAATAAAATTTGATCAAATTTAGAAAAGAAAAACAAATAGAGGGTTTGTCTTGACAGTCCAATTTTTCCCTTAATGAGAAGCGCTTAAAAAAACTTTTTTTGCAAAGTTTAAAATGTTTTTACCCAAAGTGTTCTTCTTGAAGCTAATAGCATCTGATAAATATTTAGTGGGGGTCTCACTTATTAGATTAAACATTTTGAAAATCCTGAGACGCCAATGACAAGGTGGTTAAATAACAGTTATATAACTCTTAAAAAACAGTTTAATTTAAACTTACATTGGTGCACAACGTTTCGGTTAGTATGTTTCTCCAACCGTCATAATGCTATTCGTTATTTACCAAAGCTGTATCTACTAAATTTTCTGTGAATGTGAACTATACATTGTGAAAACAATAAAACCGCTCGAAATTAGAGTTGAAGAACACAAAAAGTCGAGGATAGCCAAACATGCATGGTCAAAACAGAACTAGTCCAGAAAATGAACCATTTTGCTTCTCAATTTTTTGAAAATGCATAGAATGACTTGAAATTTTGACAAGCGAATAGTCCAAGGACCAAAATCTATATCATGCCGTAGGGCGCCTTTACCTTGGGGGTGGTTGCCAAACCATCTCGGGGGTATTTTTTTATATTTTGACTGCAGGAATCGATAAAAAAATGATTCTAAGCAAAAGATGTTCTATGCATTTTTTTGTAAAAGGCATACTTTTGGAGTTATTCGCGATCGAAAGTCGGAGTTTTTCGTCGATAAAATCAACGTTTTTTGGGAAAACCGATAAGTATGCATTTTATCTAAAAACTGCAATTACCAAAAAATTTAGCTTTTAAAAAAGAATAATATGTTTTTTTTAATTTTGGACCAATACAAACCAAGTTGTGGTTTGTTAAAGGTAAGCTGTTATTCATCAAACACAAAATTCCAGAGTTTCAAAGGCAAACAACGCAAAATCTACGTATTTTTTGAGGAAAATAAATAATAACCTGTTTAAAGCATTTTAAAAGACGTCTCTTAAAAAAAGGTTTATATCATAAAAATTAAGTGAGTTATGATTAAAATAAGGTTAGAAAAACATTTTTTGAATGCAAAAATTTTGAAACAACCCCAATTAAAATAAGTCGAGCCCTTTTTAATTCCCTTTTATCTATTTTTCATTAATATTGATTAATTTTGAAAAAATGGAGCTCCGGAAGCAAATTTCAGAATTTTAATAAAAATGACCTTCTCTTCAAAATAATCAAAAACAAGAAAGATACGTAAAAATATACGAGTATCAAATTGTAGTTAGGACCTTATAGCTCCTAAAAAACCAACAAAATGGTTTTTTAAAGAACTTTTTATCACAAAAACTGAAGGAGTTGGAGACGAGAATGCTAAAAAAAAACATTTTTTTTGAGCGATTTTGGAACATTTTTTAAAAAATCCGCTATACTATTATTTATATCCGTTGTAGTATTTTTTGCATTGTAATATTGCAAGGGATGAATTTTTAAGAATTTTAAAATTACAAAATTAAATTAATAATACTTTTTAGCTGTCAGATTTTTTAACAACAACTCTGTGACAATATGTTAATTTTTCTAGGGTAAACAATTTTTTTAATAAATCATAATAAGGGTTGACTTTCAAGGGTTGAAAAATATTAAATAATGTTTTAAAGAATAAAATACTTATTTTGGGACTTAAGCTTTAATATGAAAGTTGTGAAAGTTTTTGCAATAAGGGGTAGTTTTCACCCCTAAAAAATAAAAAGCGACCTTCAGCATAATAGAGATTTTAAAGAGAAGGGTAAGTTAAGTTCAATTCCAAATTTTCATGCAAAACACTATAATAATACATTAATTTTTTAGGGTAAATATATATTTTTTAAAATCATAATAAGGGTTGATTTTAAAGGGCTAAAATATTTCAAATAATTTTTCAAAGTAACAAAATACTTACTTAAGTCAAATTTTACTCAACTTAAGCTTTAATGTATAGTTTTATAGGTTTTAGCAATAAAGGGTAGTTTTTACCCCTAAAAATAAAGAGCGCCCATCAGCATAATACAGATTTTGAAAAAGAGGGTAAGTTAAGCTTAATCCCAAATTTTCATGCAAATCTATGCATTTTGAAAAAATTGCGAGGTTTTGCACTTTATTTAGCTTTATTTTCTGGACTACACCGTATACAGTGGTCTGAAGCAAATGTTATTTGTAGGGAAACTCACTGCATGCTATTTTTGAAGAGTGAAAAATCGATCAAACTTCGGTAAACAACGAATAGTAAATAAGTCGGAGCTTTAAGAGTTGTTTTTGATTATCACTTAAAAACTGTTAGGGATACATATTAATCGTTGTGTACCATTTAACCAATAAAGACAATGAAAGTCCAAAATTTAAAATAGTGTCATACCTGCCAGAAAAAGTTAAAATTTTCATTAAAATAATTATTTCTTGTTATTTATTTCATTAGTTTTATAACGCCCTGTACTGTGACGAAAAATTTATAAACAACTTACAGATGTTACGTTACGAACTCACCCCTCCTAAATCCACAAGAATGTAACATTGTGGTCCGCAAAATAATTTTCCAGCTCAGCGGTTACGACCCTGGCTGTTTAGCGAATAATCAGGGCAGCCAGGCTGAACGTAAGTCCCGAATTCCCTTAAGATTTGTTATCTTAGGGGCGGGAGATTGTGTTACAAATCCTCAGTCGATTATAGATTAATATATTTTTAATTATTATGTTAGTGAAAGGCGGAGGGTGGAGAGGATATTCCAAATATTCAATTAGTAATATGGGGATATGAACACGCTGCAATGTTTTAGTGACTACACTTAGTATTTTGGGTAGTTCACTCAAAACGGCTTTTCTTAAGAATTAAATAAAATTAAAATATAGCGTTAATAAAAGTGACTTTTATCTAATTGAAACAAATAACAATTTTTTTTTATTGTCTGTGAATCGAGATAGTAACAATCAAATTGTTAATGACCATTGGTGATATTTGTCATGAATGAAAGCCAAGCATTCATTTCGGAATATTTCGAAAACCGTTCTTACGATATTTTTTATGAACTAATGTAATATAAACCAAAATTTTAAAAAAAAATTTTTACTATACTACACACTATTTTTTTGCTCATCGGTAGATCCTTCCATAGGTCTTTTCCAATAATAGCCTTTGTTATAAAATGCTAAAAAGTGGACTGTATATTTTAAAAAAAATGAACAAAACGAAATAGGGGTCCAAACGAACTTACCCAAAGTGGCTGTGCTGGAACCCTAGGTGCAATTTCAATTGTCGACACGGACAATTCGGTTAATGGTACCGAGGACGAGACGTGGGAAAAAAACGCGTGGAAATTGAGTACTCGTCGATCGAACTATTTGTGGTACTGATCTTGGCCAGTCTTGGCCCTTTTTCGTAGCCGGGAGGCATATTTCGCACGGACCCCCTATGCACAGTCCCCAGCAATACGCGAATAAGATTAATAAAAAGACTTATTTGCAGTTATTAATATAACAAACAAAAAAACTATAATTGATTTTAAAACCCCTTAATTCAAAAATAAACAAAATATAAAAAGGGTACGGAACATTCCGCCCACCAAAATATTTACTATTTTAACTACTTAACTAATTTGATGGCAATGGACATAACTTGACCATTGGCCTTTAAAAGTTCCAGAAGTCGTCTTTATGGTACAAAC
>JAHBCN010024082.1:0-12105 GCA_019359885.1 Listronotus oregonensis | reverse complement strand
AAGGAAGCCTACGCTTTAAATAGACTATGACCTAGACACAGTAAGGAGTCAAACGGCAACGCTGAGAGGTACCTCAGCAGGTAAAAAAATATTCTAATAAAATTCAATTGTCGGCAAAAAGTATTTATACAAAGGGACTGGGCGTCTATAGTGATAACTACAATTGTCTTTGCCATTATTCAAAAAGTCACGTGTACAGCTGGTTCAGAAAAAATCTGGTATTGCAAAATCTACTTTTATGTTATGTTGATCAGTGTATACAAATATTTTTAAGGAATGACAATGTCAATCATTACTGTCACCTTGTTCCTTTTTTTCAATCATTTTTTTTTATTTCAATTTTTTAAAAATGGCTCCACATATCGATTCAGAACCTTAAAATTTAAAATATATTGCTTTGTCATAACTTAACCAACTTAAATTTTTATGTCTAATTTAAAAGTTAAAATGTCTCTGTAGTATAGTTTTGTCAAAACAAAGCTTACACTGCCCAATTTTTTAAAAAATTCTTCAAGAGTCATACCAGATTTTTCCGAAGCAACTGTACATGTAGTATGCTGCGACCACCTCACATATTAGAACCATTACATCCATGCAATATCATTACGTAAAACACTATTGATATATACCTATTATTCTCAATGGCAGAAAGTACAGCTCCAAAATTACTGGCTGTTAATCTGCCTAATCTCATCTGATGCCAAGAGGGTTGTTTCTTTGCCTAACTGTTGCATTAGCAATCTCTAAAACATCCTCGGGTGTTATTACAACCTGGGCAAGTACATCATCTACACTGCTTGTGACCGAGATAATTTCCTGCATTGTTTTCCACTTTTTGCTTTAGGTGTTGGCTCTTCCTGAAGCAGCCAATAGAATCCTGAAAATCTAAAAAAAGAATTAACATGTTTTGTGAAATTTTTGAATTAAAAAGTACCTGTTAATGCTCTTTAATTCTTCAAGAAAGAAACTTTTGTCTTCTTTAGTGACTGGCCGGGTTAATGCTTTATATTTTCTGGGTGGATAAAGTGAACTAACAGACCCTTGTGGTTCCCCAGTTGTTGAAGCTGATGATTTCCAGGAGCATATTGTGTCAGTCCTACTAATATTTTTATTAGCATTAATGAGCAGTGCGGCCATGTGATGACATTGATATTCACCTCTTGGACAATCACATTTCAGTTTCAATCTTTCCCTCCTTCCCAATCTGAATCTAAAATAAACATATACCTAAGTTTACACATAAGAAAAACAAATGGCTAATTTACTGTTACCTCCACTGAATATTTCTTTTTCCTCATTGAAGCAAATACTTCTCCTCGCAATATCCCTAAGGAACCATCAAAATCCATTTTAAAAACATGCCCACTTTCAACACTATTTTCACCTTTCCTGAAGACAGATAATTCGTCTTTGAATTTTTCCATAATATCACTCAATCGGACGTTAAAAGACATAATCAAAGATAAGGTTGTACAAAATATATTTTTAAGGTCTTAAAATTTAAAGACAAAATGCTAAATTATGCTTTAAAACTTGTTTTGAAGATAAATCAATAAAGATACCACGTTAACCTTGCCTGCCGTAAAGTTTGTTTTTACCCAGCCTCAAATTCCTTCAGTGACGTCACACTTCCCGGTCTATTAGACTTTTCGCGCAGATTGAAGCGCTTTCTCCTCTTCTCTATTTCTCTGCAGCAGCGCCATAAACAGGGCAGTATCCAGTAAACCTCACATCTGGCAACTGCCTTGCAGCAGCGCCATAAACAGGGCAGCATCCAGTGATGTTCTCACATTGTTTCGTTTAGGCTAGAAAAAACTGCAACGAGTCACCAAATAAGAAATAGTTTGGTTATCAACTAACCTTCGCCATATGCCTTCCTAGCACAATTAGTCCTTTCTCTTGTTGCGCCTGCCAATGGGTCGGCGAGGAGGAGTATATTCCCCGATCTGCGTGCTAATTGGTCAGTGTTTTCGTAGACCAATCAGCACGTGGAGCCAGATAGAAAGGTAGTATACGTATAGCGCTTTCTCTCCTGTACGCTGTTAGGAATATGAAGATTTTGAGCATATACCTGATACAGCCAGCCCTGCCTTTTTCAGTGCAAACAAGCGTGCGAGAGAGAAAGACAAATCGGTCACCTTCCTTTCTCTCCCGTGTCAACGTGCTGATTGATCGTTGAAAGGAGTATATATACTTCGCCTTGCGTGCTGAGTTATGGGCGCTGTATATACATACCCTTCCCATGAATCAACCAGCACGTTGGAGCGAGAGAGAAATGTAGATGACCGATTTTTCTTCTTTTGCAAACTTATTTGCACTGCCGACTGGCACGGCTGCCTCTATTAGATTAATGCTTATAGAGTTTAGAGTTTCTTTCTTTCTTAACATGTTTGGGGTTAAAACAACCCTATTGGCCTGTAATTTAATACGTTCTGCCAGGTCTCCCCTTTCCAGACTCTGCTTTCCGGGGCTTTGCAGTGGAAAAACTGGATGCGGACTCGAAGCCCCCAGAAATTCCGGAAAATTTCACAAAATCAAAAGTTTTTCAATGTCAAATGTCATGAAATGCACAAACAATGTTGTTCCGACCAGGTGACTGCTACCGGTATCGCGCATAACCGTTTTCCGTCAGTACTGCCTCTTCCTGCTGAGCGCGCAACCATTCTCCGCCATTAGGAAAATCCCTCGTGCGTGGGGCCCCCAGAAAGAAACAGATATAGGAATCATATCGCTCACGGCGCTTAGCCCCAGAAGAAGGACTCCATCGTTTGGCTTGAGTTTCTTCTTGATCCCCGATGGTAAAAGCCGTTGATACAGCTCCTTCAGCCGCCTTCCCGGAAAAAACTATGTAGTTTTTTTTATCGCGAGCACTTCACTGATCGGAGGTCAAATAGGAACTGGAGAGTTTAGAGTTTGCGTTGTGGTGATCAAAGTGAAATAACTATATTATTTACTTTGAAGAAGGTTCTGTCGTGCCCAGAGAAATACTATTTCTCTGGTTGTGCCTGGTTACCATAGATAACCTAACTTTAGATATATAATGACTAATCGCATTTATGGCAAGTTTACGACCTCGCGCACTAAACTGACTAAACAAACGATAGTGTCATTAAGCATGCGTATTTAAAAAGCAGGACCAGTTCCGGACTTAGAAATTTGTTAGAAGTTTGTTGTCATTAATTAATTTATATTTATAAAATATATTTTTTATATATATTTAGATACTAAATTCTTTTATTTTGCGTTTCTATACATATATAAATTATGTTAGGTAGTAATATAAACCATGAGTTAACAAAATTAATATTGCAAAATATAAATAGAAAAAATAGGGGCTAATAAAAGATAGGGTTAATTTCAAGACCCAGTTTTTGTACTGCCTTAAAATGGTTTGGAAACTGTTAGAATTTATTAAACGCGTGACTGTCGACTTGACACGGTTTTATGTCAGTTCAAAAACGACGAAGTTTGAACGCTTTCTATATATTTATTAAAGGGTTTTGCTTTGCTTGGGGACCAGTAAAGGGATGCAATAAACGGTTTTTTGCGAGATTGGAACAGACTTATAAACAAAAGGGTTGAAAAATGTTTATACAAATAACGTTAACTCTTTTCCTGCTTGCACTTATGTTTTCGATAGCGATAAAAGGATATTCTAAACATCTTAAATGTATTTATACAATACGAGCATTTATTAACTAGAGGCAGCCTTGTCGTTTGGCAGTGCGAAAGAGAAAAAAGAATCATAGATAAACCTTTCTCCGTGGCTCCAACCATAGTGCCGATAGATCGACGCGGAGAGACCAACAAATCAGCACGCAGAGCGAGGTATATATATTCTTTTCACCGACCAATGATCACGTTGGAGAGAGAAAAAGGTTATACCGCTATTCTTTCTTTCTTTCTTGCACAAATGATCGTTTTCCAAGCAGCAAGAGTGCCTCTAGTAGGTATATGCTCCAAGGGAATATGTTTTATGTTGTAATCATACTTACTGACTTTTTAGATTAATGCAATACATTTTTTGTTCAGATTTTTTTAATCCGAAATAAGTAATTATAGTGATTTTTTTTCAATTATGATTGTGTTACATAGATGAAACAAAAAGTTATTTCTTAGATAAGCCACAAGAGTCTTGTTCAGTCGTATTCGCCATTTTTTATTATTATTAACTACAACGCATCAGTTGTGAACCAGTACAAAAATTTGTGGCTTTCCATAGCTGTAACATTCAGAAGAACTAGAGGAATTTAAGGAGCTGACAATGGATAATATTTTTATTTTTGATTAAGAACAACATCTAAACAAACCAATGTGTTTCACTGGTTCAAAAAACAGTAATCATGGTTTTTTTTAACCAGTGTAATATATATTTTGTTTAAGTCATCAATTGACGAAGTACGGAACTGGCCGGCGACGAATTTATAAATAAAATCGATCCTAGTCCGTTCTACGCATGATTTAGGACCCTAAGAGATGACTAGAGCCACGGCGCACGGACACATTTTTTCGCCCATAAAATCTCACTTTTGTACCGCGCATACCCCTGATACCCTTTACCAGTCCATATTGAGGTCAGTGCGTTACTGATGTTTTGATTGATGTCAAGAAGAAATAGTTAGGTTAAAATAATTACCATAACCACACATTTTAGAACTTGTAGTTTATATTTTAGATCCTAATTTAACTTTGTTTTAATAAATAAAAAATGTTTAATCAGAAACTAAAATATGTCTAATTCTCGATTAATTCAAGCTTTTCGAAAAACCATGTCAACATCGACAGGAAACACGATAAGTAATTTTAATTTTTTATACTTATGCCTTTTAAGGTTTTATCAAAGCAATTTTCAGGCATACTCGTAGAAAAACTAGGTTCAATTACTACAATTGGAATTAACAGACCTGAAAAACGAAATTGCATTGATACCAATACCGCTAAACTGCTTAAAGATGCCTTGTTAGAATTTGAGGAAGACAACAAATCATATGTTGCGGTATTACATGGAATCGGTGGAAATTTTTGTTCTGGTTTTGATTTACAAGAAATAGCAAATTTAGATAACGATTCACAAGAAGAGTATATACAAAACGTATCTATGGTATGGGGGTACCTTTGGTTTTGCTTATCTAATAAAGATCAGTTATAAAAAATCTGTTGAAAAACATAATTAAGGAAATTGTAAACATTAAATTCAAATATTGTTTTAGTTACCTTTAAAAGGAGAAATTAAAAAACCAATGGTGGCTGCATTAAGTGGATATACAGTTGCTGGTGGCTTAGAATTAGCACTTCTTTGTGATTTAAGGGTAATGGAGGAAACAGCTATAATAGGACTATATGGCAGAAGATTTGGTAAGATACTGGGAAGGTCCGAACAGGGTTTTTTTTTATAACAAGTACATCTATTCCAATTAAAAATGTATTCAAAAGAGCTGCTTTGCAGTTTTACACTGTTTAAAAGTTTTTTTTACTTGTTTTCCACTGCTTGCATTTTTCAGTAAAAAACTAAATATGTAATTTTTAGTACTTAGCCAACTTATCTATTCTACTCTTTAATTTATGTTTTAATGTATTTCAACATAACATTTTTTCTTATTAAGTGACTTAGCATGAAAATAAAATTATAATAATAATAATTAATATATTTATTTGTAGGTGTTCCCTTGGTAGATGGTGCCACAATTCGTCTACCAGCCATAGTAGGATTATCCAGAGCCCTAGATCTTATTTTAACTGGCAGATCACTAAACGCAAAAGATGCTCTGGATTGGGGTTTGGCTAATAGAATAGTGGCATGTGGTACAGGTAAAATTAAATTTTGTAATGCGTAAACAATAAATATTTTCATATTTTTTTGCATCTACTCTGTTTTAAAGAGTTAGAGAAATAATTTAAAGTTAATTCAGTATTCTTCTGTTTTTGTTAAAATAAAATATGTTTTGGCTACATGAAGTCTTAAACAAATTTCACTATTAACAAAACAACTGGTACTTTCAAATTTTTGCTTTAGCATAGAAACAGTGAACACGGCAATACAGTAATTTGTTTTGTGATGCTTATAAAAAAAGGATGCCTCGAGAGAGGCCTTTTTTTCACAGCAACACTAGTTTAATGTTTTCTGAAAAAATATATTGAACATTGATTTTTTAAATGCACAATGACCATAATATTACCTGTGAGCCAATTTGTAATGTTTTTCTCTTTTATGAAATTTATAGGCCTGGGTCAAGCTATCCAGTTAGCTACTTGTCTTGTGAAATTTCCTCAGGAATGTCTCAGATCTGATAGAAATTCAACATATCATGCAGCTTTTAGCCAAGTGTACGATGAATTATTAAAATATGAAAAAGAAAATGCAAAGAAAGTTAAATTAAAAGATATAATAGATGGCGCAAAGAAGTTTATTAGTGGTGTTGGAAAACATGGAAAAGCCTATCACTTGACTGAAAAAGAAAGTTTTGAATGGGAAAAAGCTTTTAATAGTACAGCAAAAAGTAAACTGTAAAGTATTTGAAATATATTTTACTTTAGTTAGTTAGACAATTATAAATAAAGTAGTGGTGTTTTATATACAATATTTACCCAAATGGGATCCAAATTATAGGCAATCTTCACCCATCTGCCAACAGAATGAAAAAAATTAAAATTATAGTCAAGGCTATAATAAATTTTGATTACCATACTTAGTTACATTTTTTTTTAATATTTTTACTCATCTGCGTACTAAAAAAATTAAATCCCATTTAAAATGCCTAAAGAACATAGAAACGTTGGGTTGCCTAACTTATCTAGTCATGTATATAATGAAGATACTTTTATTGGAAACCTGGTGGTATAAGGTTGCCTGCAAAAAATTGGTGAAACAGGGTTTGAGGATTATTTTTTTTATTTTAAATTAACTACATGGTACCAACATTTTTTTAATAATTTCAAAAATTTCCACAAAGGCTTTATTTATAAAATTCATAAAAAAATTAGTGGTATATTCATACTGTCATGTAGAAAAAATAATAAAACTGATATTATACAGGAAGTTTCATCTAAGTTTGTTATATAAATTAATCACAGCCTTGTCCATAATTTTTTAGGCAATTTATTGGCGATATTTTTATTTATATATTATATTTGATAAAAAATAGCTTTCATCCGGTTGACAGATGGGAAAAGGTTGTCTCTAATTTAGATCTTAGACTCTTACAAACAGCTGAAATAAGAAATGTATAAAAAAACCTACTAAAATATCATTCACGTCCTTTAACCAGGTGGCCATTTCATTTGACGTCCCCCTAGTATGTGAATATGTAAATGATACACAGACTGACAACCTTCCTTTCCATTATTAATGACCAGTCGATAACCATTTGGTAATTTTTTCTTTGCCAAATCTTTTGCAGTTAACAAAAGGTGACCTAAAAGCTTAAAAACAAAAAAAAAGGTTAAAAATGTTCAGGCCTACAGATAACATACATCATATAATATGGCACCAGAATGTTAGTCTAGTCGATACCCAATTTGTGACAACGGTGGGTTTGGCCACTGCATTTGAAGGTGAAACTTCGCAATTTAATAATAAAAACATGTAGAATAAACATAAAAACAAGTTTTGCGTTTTTAAATATTATTTAACAATTTAGTGTTAAATTCAAGAATTGTGTACAAAAGAAGGATGAAAAGAATTTTTATATAGCAGTATCAAGAAAATATAAATTATGAGAGTAACTTATTTTTATAAAATTTACCTTTATATCATCACTGTTACTCTCATCGAGCATAGGAATTCTCTTTTTTGGAATAACAAGAAAGTGAACCGGAGCTTGTGGAGCTACATCATTAAAAGCCAGACATTCAGCATCCTCATAAATTATATCAGCAGGAATTTTCTTAGATATAATTTTATCAAATATAGTTTCGGTGTTTTTGTTATACTTCGCTTTTGCTGCTTTTTCTACTTCAGTACTCATCTAAAATAAATTTAAAAATGTGTTTGTTTTGAATAATCTTGAAAAAATTTAATACCTGGGTCTTTGGCAGTACCAATAATTTCTTGGTGTTACATATGGAATTTTTAAGTAGTTTATGTAATATAGAATTCATTTTAGGGACTTAACACAAAACAAATTATAAAAAATAATAATTATTCTAACATAACCTTATTTAAAAAGTAAACAAAGCTGAACTTTGCTCTTTTTGAGTTGTGACTGGACACTGAACCCACAAAAAGAAAATGCTGTGTTGTCCAGCCTGGATCCAAATCAAGCTCTTATGGCCAGTTGCACCAATTATTTTAAGGAACCCCTAGCGTTAAGGTATAATTACAAGATCTTTTCTAATGTAGCCGCAATTATATTGCTTGTTTGGCCCATTTAAGGGATTATTTGTGTAATTTGGTTCAAATTCAACTTAAAACTAGAATTGCTTATGTGTCGCCATGATGTGTTACTTAAGCTCCTTAGTATCCTGTCAAAACACCACATAACGTGCACTACCTGTGGTGAATCTTCTGTTTAAGTCTTAACTGGGTCGAAAAATCGCGTAGTTTACCCTTGCCCAGTGGACGACTTAAATCCAATGTAGCCAATCATTGCTGATTTGGCCATTTTACAGATCTACTTTGTGCAAGGGTCCGAAAGATTATTTGGTGACCGGCCACTAGAATTGCTTATGGTGTCGCCATGATACTAAGTTCTGACCCCAAATCATAAAGTGACTACCGGTGAATTCGTTGATCTGTCGAAATGAGCCTGCATGGACGACTAACCTAGCTTAAGACTAGTCATCCACTGGGACAGAAATGCTCCGTACTGCGAAAAAGGCGAAATTAGGCGAATGTCATTTGCACAAAATCATCCTAACGATCACTGTCCACTACCACAGAACTTTTCAAAATTCAACTTACGAGCCAGTGTTAGGATTGTTCGTGCTTTAACCTGCGAACATGGACGTTCATGACTTCGCAACCTTTCGCGGCTTTCCAGTCCCAGTGGACGACTAGCCTTATCAGCACCAGTTTCGTGATCTTGCCTCCAGAATACGAAAAATCATGAAAAAAGAGTATTATTATGACATAATCTAATTTAAATTAAGTACAGTGGACATTTATGATAAGCTTTAGAAGAAATTTCTTTTTTTCTGTGGCGATAACATAAGTCCTCTGTTGTAAACAGAGAAATAGAAGGGGGGAGAAAGCGCTTGACCACTGCGCACCCAAATTTTTTCGAGGACGGCATGTGAGCCGCCATTTTTTCTTCTACTTGTAAAAAACAAAATTGACATTTGTTTTGTTTTTTTGTTGTTCTCATGGAATAAAAAGGGTTGTCGTATAAACAAGACTTTTTCGTATAAGTAAACGCAAAACACTTTCCGATGCACGTCATCAATCAGCTGATAAATAATACTCAGGTTCCCAAACGTGACGAAATAAAATCTAGGTAAAAAAAATTCAATTTTTGGCCTTTTTTTAAGAATTTAATCAAAAGTATTTCATTTCATTTTTTAAACTAACTCAATTACATAGAATATTTATATCAGTTAAATCTGTAAAAATTGGTTTTAATTTAATTTTATTATTGTCATGTTGTCGTATTTAGCGACGTTCCCGTTCATTTTTTTATTTTATGCTTCCTGTCCAGCTGTTATTATTTATAACAATTTTGTGTTTTTAGTAATACTAGTTATTTTTTGTGTATTTTTATCAGTGTTATTTTAAAAACTTTTTTTTTTAAAACAAAGACTTTGTAGTTTACTGTGCATTTACTTCTACGTTAAAATTCAGTCTCAAAATGCTGAAGCATTTAAACAGCCGATGCAAAGAGCTAGTAGTTTCCCCCTTTGTGCATTTTCAGCAAGAACTGGAAAATAAGGGCCCATTATTCCCTTTTTACTGCAGTAAGAGAAGTAAGTTTAACACAAAAGTAGCATAAAAAAATTGCAAAGGTAATTTTAAATTTTTAATTTGTAGCGGGGGTTCTGCACCCCTTTTAAATTAAATATTTCCACTGTTAGTGCAATTTCACAATCGCTTAAAAGTAATGAGCTGCTAAAGTCGCCTAAAAAAAAAACGTTCTCATGCAAAGATCTTTAATCTTTTCACTTTATAATGTATTTTTTGCCAAATTTTTCATCTTAGCACAGTCCACAAAGGGCCCGAGGCCTAAGTACTAACTTACCGTAGGTGTCTTAAGCGGGGGTGGGAGGGAGTTTGTTTACACGGGCCTTAAATATTTGGAGACTGGGAGGGGAACGACAAAATTCCCCCCGGGGGCAGGTTTCATAGTCTGGACACTTTTAGGGGGGAAAGAACGAACAAAGTGGGAAGATTGGGGGGCCTTTTTACGTTGGACTGTAAAAGGATGGGTAAAAAAGGCACTACATGTTGGTCTGTTGGGAACTGCCAGGGAGGAATTATACTGGCTAACTCTTCAGGGGGAGAAGCCGTGAAAATACCTACAAAAAAAGGGGGAAATCCCCACAGCTTGTCGGACGGCAAGAGAGGGAAGCTTCTAAGTGTGGTAGGAACGCCATTCCCGGGGATGAGAACAATATTCTTTTAAAAGGGTCTGATCTGGGATACATACAGTGTATACAGATTAGAAGGGGGGAAAAAATTTTGGTTTTAAAAAAAAAACCAAGATTTCTTGAAGCTGCTGGGCTATGTATGTAATGTGTTTGTGTCAGTTAAGATTATTCTCAAAAGTAACACCTACAAGGTTAAATAATTCTTTGTTCTGCAGAACTTGGGGACCGTATATAACGAAAAGCATTGGCAGAATTTTTTTGGGGGCAGCGAACATGACTGTGTTTTGGAGGCAATTAAAAAAAGGAGAAGATTTTTTTTCGCCCAATCCCCAAATTACCCCTTTTAAATCTTGTGGAAGAGATATCTGCATTGACCTGCGTTTTTTTTTAAATCAGAATTACAGGGTGGCAAAAGGAAAGGGGAAATTAGAGTTTTTTATTAGTTTTTCGGATATATCGACACGTTCTATATGCTAACTGGCGTAATTATTGTGTAATAGTTTGTAATGGAATAAATAAAGTATATGACTAAGACATGTAGCCAAATAAATATTTAATTTTAAATTTCGTTTTGATTGGAGGGAAAAAAACATTTTTTAAAAAAAAACCTATTTTTTAAAAAAAATTTCATACTCAGTATTTTTATCACTATCTGGCAACGCTGGCAACATCCACGTCACGAAATTTTAAATGGTTTTGTTTACTTTTTGGTTAGATTTGGCTTAGTATCTTTCGTTTTATTTTGTTGTGTTCCATTTATAATGCTTTAATTTAGTTTAATGAACTATGTCTTGTCGCGTGAAAAGGGGGGTTTCCGAAGATATAGTACAGCAGAAGATATTTTCGTTTGTGGACCCCATTTATATAGTGAAAATATTTTATTTAAATAAAACCTAGAAAAATTAAAGCTAAAATAGTTTTATTGTAATTTTATAACATAACATACATTATAATAGTTTAGGTCTCTTGATTTTTTTATACTTGCAGGCGCAACAAAATTTACATGTAATATTTTAATTTTAGATTTCCAAAAAAAGGGAAATTTTGGGGGTTAAAAAAAGGGTTTAGTATACTGCAAAAGAACAATTGGTTAGCTAGCAGATACATTTGTTTAAAACAGTTCCTGGATAATGAACATATAGGACAAGAAAAAATTTTAGGACAAAAAATTATACCTTTTTTTTTTTTTTTGGCATTTCCACCCAAGTACCCACCAATTATCACCAATTCCGTGGCGAAACACCATACCAAAACTATTCAAGGGGAAAGAATAAGAAATAAGTTAAAAGTTGATTCCATTTAACGGCCAATAAAAAACCATTAATAAAAATATCTTGTTTTATTGTTAACCCAATAGTTAAAGCAAACTAACCTACCGGGGTTTAAATGTAAGAATGCCCCTTTTTATTCCTCAGAGGGGGTGTGAACTTGCCCATGATTGTGTCTATTTTATGGTATCTTAGTATTGGCAATTGCCACATATTAATCATTCTACTTGTCTCTGCAGCAGCCTAAATATAAACTAATTATGAAATAATTTTTAATTAGAATGTGTGTGTGATCTACAATATTTAAACATCGATAAAA
>JAHBCN010024081.1:0-12107 GCA_019359885.1 Listronotus oregonensis | reverse complement strand
GGGGAGTTTTTTTGACGACGAACATACAAAGATAATTCCATTACGTCATTAACTACTTTAAGTTGGCCTGTTGGGTTGGGGGGGCACGTTCAGTGCATGCAGAGCACAATTATTATTTTTTGAAAAAAACGGTGTGACACAGCTGCCTTGGATAACTCGGGTCCACGTTTTAAATTTAACCCAAATTATCTGAATGTAGCGTAGTTTTTACCGAACAGTAGAGCACTGGTTTATTAGTGGTATATTTGTGTTTTTTTACAATTGGCTAAATGCCGAATTCAAATTTTTGATTGAACAAACGCAAAAAAAGTTGGTCCATATAACACTTTAGTAAATTCGCTAATTATTAGAAAAATGTGTTTTCTATAATAACTTTTTATGTATACAGTAACATCAAGCAAATACATAAAAAAGTAAAGCCCATTAGAGGGCAAAACTTACAACAAAAATTAAATTTTAAGTTATAATATATATTTTTTGAGATTTTATCCCTCCAAAAAAGGTTTTTTAAAAGTTCCTTTTTCCATTTTTAACTTATTCCAAGGATTTTTTTATATAAATTATTATCATTAGGGCTAAATTTTAAACATAAAAATATAGAATATAAAACAGTCTACAATACCATATACATGATTTTAAAATTGATTAACGCATTAATGTTTAACCACTAAAATTAAAAATAACAATATTTTACCAAAATTGTTTATTTCAAAATATTTCGGATGTAATTTGATGTTTTTGTCTTATATTCTGGAGATGCCACATGATTTTTAAATTGATTAACGGAATAATATTTAACCAGTAAAATTAAGAATTAAATTATTTTGACAAAATTGTTTATTTCTAGAATATTTCGAATTTAATTCGATGTTTTTGTTTTGTATCCTGAAGATGTTAATTAAATTTCCCTATCTGCTGGTCCTACGTCCTATGATGACGCTAGGTTTTTAATTGAATCGGTGAGTTCGATAACCGTATTGCCCCAAAATTTTGGTTGAAATAAAAAAAAAAACCTTTTTTAAACTGAAATCACTTAACCTAGACTTTTTTTCATGCATAAAAAGGGGTTAAAATTTTCCCGGGGTTTCAATGTTTTTAAAGGTATTTTTTTAAAAAAAAAAAAGACCTAGCAATGACAGCCCCAAAAAGGGGGGTGGACTTGTACGGTTTTTGAGCTCAATTTTTGTTTATAAGAAGGAAAAGACGAATATTTCTTGGTTTATTTTTATTTATTTTAATCAATACAGATGAAAAAAATAAAATCAAAACTGTTATTTTAAACTGTTAATCATCTTTTTCCCCTTCGTAGTTTTCCATGATGTGATTAATAAAATTCCAATGCTTCCCCCCTTGGGATAAGTCATTACCTTCGATGTCCAGGTTTTTTTTTTTTTGTTAATCGGAACAGGTTCTTGATATGCCTTACTATTGGGCGGGGGTGGACTTTCCTATTTTCTTTGAGCAATTTAAAAGTATTGAAACGAAACCATCTAACCCCCCCATTTTTAAATACCCGGGGATTTGAACTTTCTAAAAACTGCCTATAGTTTGATACAGCAAACGTTTCCTTCGTAGAACCGGTACCGCGAATGCAAATTTTTTTTATAGTAACCGGGGCCCCATTTTTTAAAATCAATAATATCAGTGTATTGTATCCGCTTTACAGTAAATGGTTGCTTTTTCCTGGAAGTAAGTATTACTCGTACTCTTCTGGAGTATAAATTCGATCATATTTTCTAAAATTTCGTTTTGCGCCCCCAAAACCCGGTCCCCCCAAAAAATGAAGGGCCCTTTTTACTGGAAAATAATGATATATTTTATTGAATTTTTTGGTTGCCTGTAATGCTAAGAAAAAAACCCCCTTTTTTGGGTTTCGGTTCTGCCCTGCACATCCTCGGAAAAAACAGATGCAGTTCAGTGATTTGGGGGGGTATAGGGTTTAAAAGTAACTTAAGGAATGCATACTTCTTTGGGGCCTTTTTGACATTGTCCCAAAGTATAAAAGTGACCACTATTATCCTTAAGGTTTTTATTTGGAATGAAAAACCCAGAGCTGCCAAAAAAAAAAATTTCCTGCATGGAATATGGAAGGGTATGTTTTGTTTTAATCAAAAGCTTTCCCCCATCACTTCTGGTCGTTCAGTACATATTTTAACCCCTTTAAATTTTTTATAAAACTTTTTCGCGCCCTTTTTTGAACCATTAGTTCGGCTGCAACTACCCTCTTTGCTTAAAAGTTAAGGTTAACATCTTTAAGCCTCGTTCTGTCTTTCGCATCAGAGCATACATAACCCCGTGGTCTCCCAAACTTAAGATTAAATTTTCTTTAAAAAATTCAAATAGAATTCGTATTTAACAAAGTTTTTCAACTCGGGATATTTTTCGAAAAAAAGGCTATGCTTTTCTTTACAGTCAAAGATGCATCAAAAATGAATGGTTTTGGGGGAAAATGGAAATTTGACCGGAAACGCCTGAAGGGGTCTTTAATTTTCTGGTCCATTCATCGCATAATGTACGAGGTCTATTATTATGCCTGCCTCAAGATCGTTTGGTGATTTACCTGCCAAAAGTAGGGTGTTCAGGCGCTGAACTTCCCGTGCGATATAGGGAGACTTATAAATGCCTGCTTGCATACGGATACCTATTTGAGCCTTTTAAAACAAAGTAAAAAAGTTTGATTTTCTTCTTGTTTTTTTCCTCACCTCTCACGCGATGTCTGTGGATTTGTTTGCTTCCATCAGTCCTTGTAAATACGTATCTTGTTCTTTTTTTTGTCGTACGGTTGAGTAGCTTATTTAAAACAGTTTGTTTTTCTTCGTCAGTAAACTTTTCCATGCATTTCTTCTTACAACAAAAAAAAAAAACAATTTTAAAATTATTAACTTACTAACTTATTATTTATTAACTTACCTCCGCAGGTCCTACAGTCCTTGCATTAACATTTTTCCCCCTTTCAGAAACATATGCCTGACCCTGCAAACGTGCTGTTTTTATTACGTTGATTTCCAACTAGCAACATCACTTTTCCTTTTTCTGCTACCACTACTAGGTCCACTATCTTCTTCATTATCACTGGATGACATAATTTTGTTTTTAAAATTTTTAAAAAAAGGGGTTTTAAAAAACCCTTTTTTTTTAATAAACCAAGAAGTGAACGCTGTGCGTGTAAATGGCAAATGGTATTTTGCTTGAGATAAAAAACCATAGTCATGGCAAGGGTTTTTTCCCCACCAACACCGGCTACGAACGGGTAAGTATCTGTACGGTTTTTAGGCTCAATCGAAAAGGGGACAAATTTGAAACAAAATGGTATCTTACTTCAAAATGTAAATTTTTTACTAGTACTTTTCGAACTCACCGATTCAATTTGCGTGATGGTTTGAAAATACAGTGATAAGACAAACTTTGGAAAAGGTTGTAATAATTAGTAAACAAAATACGAAAAAAAATAACTAAAATTTCTTTTCTCTTATTTTTACAAATTTAAAAATTTCCCCTAAAAAAAATGGTCAAAAGTTACAATCCCAAAGAGTTTATTTCAAAAGAATTATTCAAGTAAAATAGGTTTAAATATTCTCTCTAAGTGGGTCTCTTTTCATTATGCGGCGCAATGAAACAAAATTAGAATATTGTTTTTTAAAAAAAACCCCCCATTTATAGGAAGAAATATATTACCTAAAAATTTAAAAGGTTTTTAAAAAAATTTTCCTTTTAATATAAGGGGTTAAAATGTTCATTTTTGTTCACTTTTGTAAACGTTGACTATACCTACGTTCGGAACTGAGGCGTGGCCCATAAAAGTTTAAGTAGATTAATGCCCGTATGGGGAACCACAATGAACGTTTTGTCCAAAGGGAATAGATAAGCGTAAAGCTAATTTATCGGCATCTATATTATGATCTGGGCTAAAGATAACCTCAAGTCAATTAAACTACTACATTGCTATAAGTTTTTTTTTTTTGTGCTTTTTAATTGTAAGTGACCCAAAGGGGGCACATATCAGAATTTAGGGGTAGTTTGAAAATTTTGTATTTATCCTTATCCAGAACGAGATTTTTGTTAGATATTTTAAACTAATATTATAATAAGGTTAAAAAATACTATTTATTTATGGGTTAAATGACAAAATAAAACAATAGAATGTGTATTGGGGGGGTTCTTAAAAAAACCCCCCTTTATTTTGTCACATTATTATTTTTTATTATCTTCCGAAAATTTAAAAAACTTATATTTGGTATGGTATGGTTGCATATTACCATGCCATAATATTAAAAAATTTTTAAAAAACTAAATTTCAATTCCGGTTTACCAGAAGTATCTCAGGCTTCATTTTTTTAAGTTTTAAAGCTGTTTTTATGACAAAGAGAACGAAATTAATCGATTTTAAAAAAACATGTTTAAACCCGCAAAAAAACTCCGAAAATTAACAATCAAATATCCTAACTTAGATTCCCCACTATATGTAAAAGTTCTTTTAATGGGGAAATAAGTAGTCGATAAAACCCCCGCAGGTTTTAGGTGTGTCGCTTTTTTTTTTAAATTTTTTTTTTTTTGGGGAAAACTTTGTAAATATTTACTTACTGTTAATAAAGATTAAAATGGTAAAGTAGTTTTAAAAAAAAAATACAGAATAATGTAAAACTTTAATTGGTCTTTAAAAAAAAAATTTAAAAATTAAAAAAAAGGGTTTAAAAAAAAAATTTAAAGATAAAATAAATGTTTTGTTTTAATGTTTTTTTTTTTTTCATAAAAATAAAAAAAATTTTTGCTATGTAATGAATTTTTTTTTCCTTAAGAATTTAAGAGAACTTAAAAGGGAAAAAGAAAGAACAAGGTAGCATGTGCAGGCTTTAAATGCTGAGTTTTTTTTTCCGTTCCGCAAGATGGGGGGGGAAAAGCAGATTTTGACCAGATATGGCATGACGCGCCCTGACGCGCTTTTAACCAACTTTGTTCTTGGCTCTTTAGTTTTCTTTAATAGACGTATATTATTTGGGGCCGGTCAGAAAATCCCAGTTAATATATCCCGAACATTAATATCCCTTGTCAAAAATTCCATACAAAAAAAATTTCCTGACAAAAAAAACCTTATTTTTTCTTTATATTACCAACTTTTTTTTTTAAAATTAATCATTTTTTTTTTGCTGACGATGTATTTTTTATTCTGGGGTTCAGTTTTTTGCAAGTCTCTAAGTATGATTTAAAAAAAAACGCAGGATAATGCAGATATTTTCTTAAACCTTTAATAATTTTAGATTATGGCGCCATATTTCGTCAGACTAATGTTTAAAACGGAATCATTTATAAAAAAAACCACCAATACACTTTCTTGCGGCCCCAATTTTTCACAATAAAGAAATATTTAACCTTTTTGGGAACAGTTTAAAAAAATCTTAATTGGCACAAGTATTATAATAAATACCAGTTCAAAAAAAAAAAGCTTCCTTTTTCCAGGGGAAAGTGCTTTATTCTATTCAAGCTTTTTTTTTTGTTTTTCCCCAAATCAGACCTTCTGTAAATTAATATTGTTGTCATTTCTGGTAAAATCGTCTCCCCCAAATCTTAGTGTTGTTAACTGATCCAAAAAGAGGGGTTACCCTATTATTGATCTCATTCTTACGTTGGTTTTAAAAAAATTTAATATAGTTCCCCCCAAACCCTTTTTCGTCAACCAGTAAGGCGCAAAAATTTTTAATTTATTTATTTCTTTCCCGTTGTCCAAACTGTAAAACCCGCTACCTTTAGATGTATTCCTTTTCCCCCCAACCCTTCAAACCTTTTTCCAAGTTTTGTTAATAAACTACCTGTTAATTCCTTTTGACACCTACGGTATGCTGTAGACTTTAAGGCTTCGGGGCGTCCAAAGATAAAAAAATTGGGGATCGGGGGTAAACTTAAAAGAAGTGCTCGATCCCATTTAAGCCCAAACCCCAAAATTTTAAATATTAATTCGATATTTGTGACGAAATGTTTCGCCTATTGTTTTGTTTCAAGAAGTATAAAGTCTTAATTTTATCAAATAGTTTACAATAAGACCTAAAGTAGGTACATCCAAATTATTTTTAAAAAAGTTAATATTTAAAAAAATTTTTAAAAAAATAATTTTTTTTTTTTTGGAAAACGGGAGAAAAAATATAACCTATATCTGCGGACAAATAAAAAAAAGGGAGCCCCCCAAGATTACTACCCTTGGGTAGAGCTGGGGGGGATAAAAACCACAAAACATCCCTGTATTTTTCACTATGGCCAATTTTGGCTATAAAAAAAAAAGGCGCTAAAAGTAAAAGGGTACTTACAAAAAAAAAAAAATTAAATAAATAGTTATTTATGAAAAAAGTTTTTTTTATTTGTAAAGGGGAAAAAAAGAAAATTACTTTTAGCACGTATATTATACACAACTTTTCTACCAATTCCATTAAAAGTCCAAAGTAAAATTTTTTTTTGTCAATTTTTTTATTTTTGGGGGGTTATCGGCCAAAACGGCTGAATTTTTTTGACCTTAATTTAATGGATTACGTCATTTGTGACGTCATATTTAAAGAGTAAAAATTTAGGGTTTTAAAAGAGTCGGCCGGAAAAAGTAAGGTTATACCAAAGTAACGTGTATCACGGCTAAATAATATTTGCCGGGGAAAAAAAGGAAAAAAGGAAAAAGTATTATAGTGTTTAAATGTAAAATATTACAACACAGTTTATTTAAACAAAATTAAAGGTTGGAAAACATGTTGGACAACACCAACCCTTTTCTTAATTTTTTTTCCGATACATTTGTTGTGTTTGGGTTGTGGTTAGTTTTTCAGGAACTAGTGCATGTCGAAACCAGGGCTCTGCGTATATGTCTTTCACTGCCGCAACAAGAACATAAAAATTTAATTGTTTCTTTTAAAGAGATCGTTTTGAAAATTCCCGGAAGGCTTCATCAGTAAATTTATTCTAAAATAGACAAAATAATTATTTTCAAATTAATCATATTTATTTTTTTTTTATAAATTAACTTACTTGACTAGTTGTAAATTTAATTTTTATCATATAGTCTCCCGTAAAAACCCCAAATTAATTGAAATCAGCTGTGGTATTTTTTAACATTGTTATTTTGGACCTATATTCATCAATATTATTACTAAGCAATTTTTTAAAATAAAATGTTGTTTTTCCTTAACGTGTTTGACAAATGGAATAGGTTTTTTATTAATCCTTCCAAAACCGATCACTGTGAGAGCCACCTTTTATCTACCTTTTTTTTAATTTTTTTTCGGCTTTTTTTAATTTTCTGTAACTCCTAAAAAATAAACAGATTTATATTATTTTTTTATTTTATTAAACCCGTTTGGCTTACCAAGTCTTCTGTATTTTGATTATTTGAGTTTTGCTTTTAAAATATTAGGCAAAAAATATCCTCTAGTATTACAATCTTATTTGAAGAAGAATCATCTAAATTATCGGGATTTTGATTGTTTTCTAGTAACATTTCTCCTACTACCACATTTTCTGCTGGAACCCAAACACTAGTTTCTATATTTGCTCGTTCTATATCATGTTCCTCTTCCAAATTATAGTTATTGTTAACTGTATTCTTAGATGTATCAAGTGATATAAATTCACTTTCCTAAAACAAAAAAAGTTTTTGAAACCGTAAAATAATAGTTCGTAAAATAACATACATTGTCTAAATTATCACCCATAGCACTGACAGGTAGAATTTTTACATCTATATCATCTTCCAATATTCCTTTAGCCGTAGAAATAATTGTCTTCGCCTTTCATATAACATATTTGACCGCTGAGCTGCTAGATCTGCAAGATTGTTGGTTATTGTTAAAATATCTCGTCGTTTCTGGCCATATGAAATAGTATTTTTCGGTTTTGCTACAGCGATCGCAACATTTGGAGAAATGATGCCAGTGTTACTTTCTTCATGTGTTGATGTTGAAAATAGCACCGATTTGTTGTAATTTACGGTCCATCTTTTATCTGGTAGCAGTGGATCAAATAGGGGTTCATTTAATAGCTTTCTTACAGCAAATACATGCCTACATGGCAAAAGCATAGACATAAAATATGAACATGAGCATTTATAAGTGTCTGTTTTATTGGTTCCTTCTGAAGATTTTATTAAAAAGGAATAATTCTGTACTGTTGGATCCCTTTGTATATCTTTTACTTTTTCAGAAAATCTTAGCTGTTTAATTAATTGCTTTCCAGGTTCTTTGGTTAATAGTTTTAAATAGCGATCCCCAACACTTCCTGCTTCATATTTATTGACAGTCTGTTTAAGTTCACTGCATATGAACTTATGGTCACGTTCTGAATTCATGCTCGATGCTACTTTAAAGAATCCTAAAAAAAAGTCTTCAAGGCTGCTATTTCTTGAAATAACATCTTTAATTTTTCCATTAATTGATTCCAATCTGTTATTGGTATTATTAAGGAAATTATTTTTGCAAAATTCTGTGTGCATTGCCCACTGATTTTTAATATTATGCCAATTTTTCCAATAATAGCTTAGTACCGCCTTTGGTGCAACTTCCTTAAAGTTATCCAGGATTTTCGTGAAACCATCTTCAGACTTGGATAAATCAAATTTTAAAAAATACTCTAAGCATAAGTTTTTTTTGATTTTCGGTGATGCCCATTTTTTCACACCTTATTTAAAGACGGAAACTTTCATTGTATGAAAAATACATAAAATTATTGAAACTTCGGGGAAACAATGTCATAATTACGTCTCGTTCTGTCATATCTTTATCGGTAATTATACATTTCGTTTCCGTGGTTTTTCCCTATTGAGTTTTTTAAAAGTACTTAAAAACCAACTGATATTTTCTTTAGTTTTCGACACCATCAAACACATGCCCACTATTTGACTTTGACACTGGCCATCTTCTACTAGTAAAATAAAGTGGGATCCCTATATTTAAAGTTTATATGTAGCATCAATTGCTATGAATTCTGGAAAATATTCAAAAACATTTTTCATGTAAGGAGTTTGGGCAAACATTGCTTGGAAGTTTGAATCATTATCTTTTAGAACGGAAACTTCACAATCTAGAAGAACGGAGTAATGTCAGAACATCGTTTTACTAAATTAAATTAGCTAAATATCAGACTAAATATTATAAAATATGCAGGTACATTACGTATGCACAGGATCTGTTCCTTATAATTAGTGCGGCTTTTTTCTGCCATTTTTGTTAAAGATAAAAAAAAACTTTCTAAATAAAAATTGTAAAACTATAGAGGTGTGCTTCGAAAGAACTAAAATTAACATCACAAGACCAAAAAAATGACCTAACCTCCATTTTTTAAATAACACCCCTGTATATTATTGGCTATAAAGAAAGCTCTTTTCTTCCTGATTTTAAACATATAAACAAAGTTAACATTTAGATAAGCCGTTTTTGAAATATTTCGTGTTAAAGATAGATATGTTTTGTATAAATATCACCTAAAGGATACAAGTATCTATGGTCACCAAATAAATAAATAGCAGTTATTATGACCTAAAGGTAATATCTAACACGAAATATCTCGAAAACGGTTAATCTAAATGTCAACTTTGCTTATATTTCTTTATAGCCAATAATATACAGGTGTTCCATTTAAAAAAAGGGAAGTGAGGTCATTTTTTTGGTCTTGCAATGATAAATTTATTTTTCTTGAAGCACATCTTTATAGACCGTAAAAAGTTCTACAACTTTTAATTAGAAAGTTTTTTTCTATCTTCAAGAGAAATGGTAGAAAAAATCCGCACTAATTATAAGGAACACACCCTGTACTTACCATATCTATCCTGTATTAGTTTAATGCAGTGAGCCAAATTATCCTTCTTTAGATTATTCACTGATGCCAAGTTGGAGAGATCTTTTAATAAAATTACTTTTCCAGTTTTTTCAATCATCTTTTCCTTAACAAGCTTTTTATTTGCCTTTAGCACTAATAGTTCTTTGGTAATGTTTTTTAGGTCTTCAGGCATTTGTCGTTGAATTGGGTAGTGCGCATAATATTCCTATAATTTTGCTATTGTTATTATATTATTATTTTTAAAATAAAAGGTTTAAACAGTTTAATATTTACGTAATATAGTTATCTGCTATACCATCAGTTTATTCCTATTTATTTACCTTCGAAATAGTATGATTGTGTTCATTGTTCATAGCTATAATTTCTAAACTTTTTCCATTTTTCGAAGCCCTAAGTCTGATAAAAAATGGGCATTCCTTTCTATAAATGCTACAACATTGACAATTATTTATTAACGGGTTCCATTAAAATTATTTTAAAAAAATCTATGGTATACTTACGACGATTCCCCGTAAGCCCTTGCTGCACGAAACAAAACCTCTACCTCCATGAACACAACATATTTTAATTCGTGAAAAAAAGTTTATCACTTAAAAAAACGCCTTAACTTTACTCGAGTGAACCCCGGCATCCCTTTTCCACAGTATTAGGTAATTCCTTCTCGAATACTCATCAATGGCCTTTTGAACTTCATTATAACTTTCAAATTGAGATCCTTCTCAATATTTTTTCCAATATCAGCCATGACTATAAAAAATACAAACTTAGGGTAAATATTTTGTGAAAAGAATGTTTGTTATTGTATCGATTACCTATCTGCTTTTTCTAATTTTGCACAGAAAACAATAAATATATTCACAAAAAATTCACGGCAGCAAATAACACCGCTAAACAATAAACAAAAAACATACCCTCTTTTTTTTTTACGGCTAAATTTATTCAGCCGGGAAACGGTCGTTTGTGACTTTACAAACCCTTAATTTACCGGTCGAATATAGTCAGCCGTTAACGGTTGACTAGCCACAGTGTTATTTTTAACATATAATTTATCTATAAAATAAGTTGCTGGGGTAAAAAAATGAAATTTGTTAACAAGTAACGTCAAATAATCGCGAAATCTTGTTCGATGGAAAGAAATCAAGAAAATGAATTTCTTCCGGTGAAAATAAAGCCACTTTTGAATTATTGTCTAGTAAGTCAAAGCAATAATACAAATTTAAATACAATCGTTTCTTAAAATGGTGTGATCAGAAAAATGTTAGTGGCAAAAATGGCAGTGAAAAGTGCCCCGTGCGTACTTTTAAGAAAAGTCCAAAATATGGAAATCGTCCATGTTGGAAACTCACTCGTTTCCAAGCGTTATATATTTTATTTTATTTTGTTTATTAATTTTCCTAAATTAAAACTGATTCCTTCGAATTTAAATATGCGCGCTAATTTCCATACGCACAAGGTTCCGGTGCATATCCACCTGATCCTGCGCTTTGACCGAGAGCGCTACGACACTTTTGCAGAAAAATTCGGCAACGGTCAAAGGCCAACGGTCACGTTGTGTAATAAACAATAATTAATAATTACAGCCCACCGGCTACTGCGAACACCGGAGACATCGGGTACATCCAAGACCACGCAGCCAAAGAAAAAAAGATAAAAAGGGTGCACCCTCAGCGAAGACCTTCTTCAAAGGTGAGTGCATTTTGGGTTCTTTGTGCGTGTCTTTTAAAAGGTTAATTAATCAACAATCAAACTGTTAACAATAGGTCCTTCGTAGTATTCACCAAAGTCTCTCGGCGACAGTCCACGCTCTAGTCAAATTACGTCATGTTAAAGGCAACGATGAACATAAATAATCAGGACATTAGCAGATATAACAAGCTGGTAACCTTTTTAAAGCGAAAGGGTGAAGAATGTAGACTGAAAAGGTCTAAAATATTCACAAGAGAACAAATCGACAAATTTCTCGCAGAAGCCCCGGATAAAATATATCTTATGCAAAAAATAGCCGCAATTTTCATTGTATTTGGAGCCTGTCGTCAAGAAGAACTGTGTAATTTAACATTAAATATCAAAGAAGATTTGGAAATTCAATAACTGTGCATATATCAGACACAAAAAATAATATGCAACGTACCTTTGTAATTAGTGGTAAAACCCTTAATTTATATAAACTATTATAAAAAGTACAAAGCCCTTCGTCCAATAAATATTAATCGTTTAAGAGTTTTTATAAGATGCTTAAAGAACAAATGAGCCTTAACTCCAGTTGGAATTAACGCATTTGGTAAAATGCCGCTTAAATGGTAAAT